>JAJPUD010006502.1:0-96858 GCA_023553655.1 Myrmecobius fasciatus
TACAAGAAAGAAAAATCAGAGAAAGGAAACACAACACAAGCAAACATTGATAGAGAGCATGAAAATGTTATGTTGTGGTCCACATTTCACATCCCTCTCTCTGGATGTATATGGCTTTCTTCACTGAACAATTGGAAGTGGTTTGAAACATTTCATTGTTGAAGAGAGCCATGTCCATCAGAATTGATCATCATATAGTATTGTTATTGCCGTGTACATTGATCTCCTGGTTCTGCTCATTTCACTCAGCATCAGTTCATGCAAGTCTCTCCAGGCCTCTCTGAAATCATCCTGATGGCCGTTTCTCACAGAACAATAATATTCCATAACATTCATATACCATAATTTGTTCAGCCATTCTCCAATTGATGGGCATCCATTCAGTTTCCAGTTTCTAGCCACTACAAAAAGGGCTGCCAAAAACATTCTTGCACATGTGGGACCCTTTCCTTCCTTTATGATTTCTTTGGGATATAAGCCCAATAGAAACCCTGCTGGGTCAAAGGGTATGCACAGTTTGATAACTTTTTGAGCATAGTTCCAAATTGCTCTCCAGAATGGCTGGATCCATTCACAGTTCCACCAACAATGCATCAGTGTCCCAGCCTTCCCACATCCCCTCCCATATTCGTCATTATCTTTTCCTGTCATTTTAGCCGATCTGACAAGTGTATAGTGGTACCTCAGAGTTGTCTTAATTTGCATTTCTCTGATCAATAGTGATTTGGTGTACTTTTTCATATAACTACAAATAGTTTTAATTTCATTATCTGAAAATTGTCTGTTCATATCCTTTGACCATTTATTGATTGGAGAATGGCTTGAATTCTTATGAATATGAGACAATTCTCTATATATTTTAGAAATGAGGCCTTTATCAGAACCCTAAAATGTAAAGATGATTTCCCAATTTATTGCTTCCCTCCTAATCTTGATTGAATTGGTTTTGTTTGTACAAAAACTTTTTAACTTAATATAGTCAAAATTATCTATCTGGTGTTCAATTAAGAGTTCCAGTTCTTCTTTGGACATAAATTTATTCCATCTCCACAGGTCTGAGAGGTAAACTATACTATGTTCCTCTAATTTACTTATAATATCACTCTTTATATACAGATCATGAACCCATTTAGATCTTATCTTGGTATGTGGTGTTAGGTGTGGGTCAAGTCCTAATTTCTTCCACATTAGTTTCCAATTTTCCCAGTAGTTTTTGTCAAATAATGAGTACTTATCCCAGAAGCTGGGGTCTTTAGGTTTATCAAACACTAAATTGCTATAGTTATTGCCTAGTTTGTCCTGTGATTCTATCCTATGCCATTGATCGACTACTCTATTTCTTAGCCAGTACCAAATGGATTTGATGACTGCTGCTTTATAATATAGTTTTAGATCTGGTACAGCAAGGCCATCTTCATCAGATTTTTTTTTTCATTAATTTCCGTTGAACTCTTGACCTTTTGTTCTTCCAAATGAACTTTGCTACTGTTTTTTTTTCTAGAACTGTAAAATAATTTCTTGGGAGAGTGATTGGTATGGCATTAAATAAGTAAATTAGTTTGGGTAATATTGTCATTTTTATTATATTCACTCGGCCTACCCATGAGCATTTAATGTTTTTCCAATTGACTAGGTCTGATTTTATTTGTGTGGCAAGTGTTTTGTAGTTTAGTTCGTATAGTTCCTGACTTTTCCTTGGCAGATTCATTCCCAAATATTTTATACTATCAACCATTATTTTGAATGGAATTTCTTTTTGTATCTCTTGCTGCTGAACTTTGTTGGTAATATATAAAAATGCTGATTATTTATGTGGATTTATTTTGTATCCTGCAACTTTGCTAAAGTTGTGAATTGTTTCTAGTAGTTTTTTCATTGAGTCTCTAAGGTTCTCTAAGTATACCATCATGTCATCTGCAAAGAGTGATAATTTGTTTTCCTCATTACCTACTCTAATTCCTTTAATCTCTTTTTTCTTCTCTTACTGCCAAAGCTAACATTTCAAACATAATATTAAATAATAATGGTGACAGTGGGCAGCTTTGTTTCACTCCTGATCTTATTGGGAATGGTTCCAGTTTGACTCCATTACATATGATGCTTGCTGATGGCTTTAAGTAGATACTACTAATCATTTTAAAGAAAAGCCCATTTATTCCTATACTCTCTAGTGTTTTTAATAGGAATGGGGGTTGGATTTTATCAAAAGCTTTTTCTGCATCTCTTGAAATAATCATATGGTTTTTTGTTAATTTGGTTATCAATATAATTGATTATGCTGATAGTTTTCCTAATATTGAACCAGCCCTGCATTCCTGGTATAAATCCTACTTGGTCATAGTGTATTTATACTGGAGATGACTTTCTGTAGTCTCATTGCTAATATCTTATTTAAAATTTTTGCATCAATATTCATTAGGGAAATTGGTCTATAGTTTTCTTTCTCTGTTTTCTCCCTACCTGGTTTAGCTATCAGCACCATATCTGTATCATAGAAGGAATTTGGCAGTATACCTTCTGTCCCTATTTTCTCAAATAGTTTGTGTAGTATTGGAATTAATTGTTCTTTGAATGTTTGGTAGAATCCACATGTAAATCCATCTGGCCCTGGAGATTTTTTCTTAGGGATTTGATTAATAGCTTGTTCTATTTCTTTTTCTAAAAAGGGGCTATTTAAATAATTTATTTCCTCTTCTGTTAACCTGGGCAATCTATATTTTTGTAGATATTCCTCCATTTCATTTAGATTATCAAATTTATTGACATAAAGTTGTGCAAAGTAACTCCTAATTATTGCTCTAATTTCCTCTTCATTGGAGGAAAGTTCTCCCTCATCATTTTTGAGACTAAGAATTTGATTATCTTCTTTCCTTTTTCTAATCAAATAGAATGTTTTTAAATGAATCAAACAAAGTACATAGGATTACAGAGAAAAATAATTATATTGATATAGTTGTCATTTTTAAAAAGTTTGTGGTTCCAAGGTTAAGTTTTGTAAGTTTCACATTAGGGTAGGACCAGATAACTCAGAAAAGTTTGTCCCAGGAAATCTATTCAAATCAGATAAGTTAATTCTTTTTGTCCTTAGTCTCTTCTTTCTGATTGCCTTTCATTCTCACTATTCCCCTTTTCAAGTTTCAAATGCCAACATACTATCTACTGCATCAAGATATACTACTAGAGGGGCAGCTAGGTGGCACAGTGGATTGAGCACCAGCCCTGAAGTCAGGAGGACCTGAGTTCAAATTTGGTCTCAGACATTTAACATTCCCTAGCTGTGTGACCCTGGGCAAGTCACTTAACCCCAGTTGTCTCAGCAAAAAAAAAAAAAATGCTACTACAAAAGAATCTCATTTCAGTTTTTCTAATAGTAGTATATATTTTTCAGTGTTTCTTCTCTCAGGTATTGCATTTAAACCCTATTCCTAACTGTAGGGGGAAAAAAAGGAAACTCCTTTAAATACATAACTTGATATCAATAGATTTCTACAGATCTCTGTGTTCAAACTTCTTGAACTTACTTATGATTGATGTATTAAAAGTTCCTGAGTATATGTTTATATTAGAAAGATATATTTGTAAAGGACTCCAGGTGCTTTGACATTCTTGGACTAAAAATTATTTTAGTTTCAATTAGTTTAGTTTCAACATTAGGCATGGCTCACTTTCAACTAGCTATTAATTCTGGTGAGAATTAACAATAGTATTTAGCACTTATATAACACTTGAAGGTTTGCAGAGCACTCTAAACATATCATCTCATTTGATCTTACTAACAGTCCTCTGGGATAGGTACTATTATGATCTTCATTTAAAAGATGAAGAAATTGAGGCTGAAACAAAGTGTAATGAAAAAAGTTAAAAAAAAACAACAAAGAGTGACTTTTCTAAAATGATGGCTAAATCCACGTCTGAGAAGGAACTCAATCTCAGATCTTCCTGATTCCAAATCTGGCACTTTCCACTTCATCACCTCATTGGCTCTAAGAATTGGAAATTAGCTGAATAGTTAATTTCCTAGGACAATTGTTGTTCAATCATTTCAATCATGTCCAACTTTTTGTGACTCCCATTTAGGATTTTCCTTGGCAAAGATACTGCAGTGGTTTGCCATTGCCTTCAACTCATTTTACAGATGAAGAAACTGAAGCAAAGTTAAATGACATGCCCAAGTTAACACAACTAGTGTCTGAGGTCAGATTGCAGGCCCAGCATTCTGTCCACTGCCATTTAGGTTCCCAGGATTTTTACTCATGCTGATTCATTTTAGAACCAGAATTGAAGATGGTGAAGTAGATCAATTAACATCTTATTTTATGTTATTTATCCAATTGGTAGTTTGTGTAATCTATTTGTGGAAATTTAAATATGTCATCAAACAAAAATACTAGGCAATGATGGATTCAAGACATTTATAACTAGATGTGCATAATTCACTTCTGTTTGTCTCAGTTTTTTCATCTTTACAATGAAAGTGTTGGAAAAAGTAATCTCTAAAGTCTTTTCTAGCTCCAACTTGATGAGTCCCAATGGGGAAGAAAGTATTGAAGGCCTGGGGGCCTTTTCCTGTGCTCATAAATTATATTCATCCCTCAGTCACCACCTACTCCAGCCTTGTATAATGCTGACCTTGGCAGTTATGATACCTAGTCACATCTAGGTATCATTCATATATCAATAGTTATTTTCTGTTTTTGGTGGATTCTACAAAGTTCAAACTATAATCTTTTTTTTTTTTAACCTTACCTTCATTTTTATTTAGTTCCCCCTGCTAGAAGAGAGGTTAGAGGAATAAAAGCATTTAGCTATGGAAGTCATTTAAAAGGAAATGAACTGGCCTAATATGAATCATCACTTTCCCTATATCTAGAAGAGGAGTCTCTAATAGCATTCCTTTGAGTTATTAGGCAAGCCATCAAACCACCCATTTTACTTTTGTTTACAAATGGACTAGTTATTCTCTCCTAAGCAATAGTTAGTCTGTGTAGTAAGCTTCTTTTAAGTGAGGATTGTTTCATTCATTGTATTTTTATCCTTAGCATCTAGCACAGTGCCAAGAACATAGTAGGCACTTAATAAATGCTTGTAGATTGATTGCTGTTTACACTTACCTTCATTATAACTTGAGCAAAGCAAAAGAGCCTATCACTTCCTTTGACATTTTCCTGGTATTTTACTATTCAGTAGTACAGGTTAATATGCAGTGTGGACATTCATTTCAAAATCTGCAAGAAATGAGATTAGGCAAATACACATTATAAAAGGAAATTTCTAAAACATAAGTCCTATATTTTAGCCAGGCACACTACATGTTTTCAGATTGAAGCTGCTCACTATGGCCCACTGCTGAGAGAAAGTTAAGTGTGGAAGGGGATGATACTATTTGCTGTAGTAGTATGAAAAGAAAAAAAAACCTTAACCATAAAGATGATTTAGTTTTTAGCTTTAGTAAAACCAATTCACAATATAGGACAATGATTTTTAGTAACATAGGAAACTTGGGGGAGCATTTCTTGAATAATATGAACAGAGATTGTGGAAAGAGAACCAGATAATAATGTCTACATCCAAGAAAATCAAGGAATAAACTAACTCATACACAGTGAAAATGAGAGAGATCGATTGTGTTTGTTTTTGATTTGTTTTTAGATCTGCCATTGATGTGTAATGCTTTCTACACTTCATCATTACTGGCACTTTGTATTCTTTGGTGATAAAAGGAAAGGAAAAAAGGTACTTACATGAAGCATTTTTAATTATCTGTTAATTGGATGAAATGGCAATTAAAATGCCTAAAGGCCAAATGCATATTCATAGATTGTCTTCAAAGACTACAATTACCAAAGCACATGAAAGAGATTATGAGTTAATATTGGATTGTGAATTAGGGGGAGGGAGAAAGAAGCCCACAAGTTCAGTGATCCATCCCAAAATAGCTGCTAAAATTAATTTGTCTCTCTGGTTTTATTTGACTGTGTATAGTGCTACAATCTGCCTAAAAGCATGATATGCTTTTTAAAAGAATCTACTCCATTGATCCATAGTCCATTGATAATTTTCATGAAGTTTCCAAATATGTAATACTTGGAAAAGAGGAGTATGGAATAAATTTCCTATCCCATCCAAAGTTTGCATATTATTTGCCATGACATTTACGTGTCTATTATTATTTCTACTGTAAACAATAATTTCTGCTTATGGTATGAATTCAGTGTAATATTCCCTCTGTGAAATTCTGTGGCCAAATGAAAATAGTTTTTAATAGTAATTAATAAAACAGTAATGCAAAAAATGCAAGAGATTTTGGACTTTGAGCTTTAATTTTCTCACTGACAAATTTTATTTTTTAAATTTTATTCTTAAAAAAATTTTTATTCTTAAAACAACTGTTTTTTTTTCATTTGGTTTCCTATTGACACTATAGTAAAAAATATCATTTGTCAAAGCCCAAAAAATGGTTGTGTGGTAAAAGCTTTATGTTGAGTCTGTTCTATGTTTGTGAGTGTAGGAGGCGGGAGAAAAAGGTGCTTAGTACATGAAGAAAAAATCACAAATAATAGAGATTATTGAAGAAAAGAAGTAATGATAGGAATGTATCAGCTAGTCACCTGGGATTTCTTTACTTTTTTCCTGGCACTGAGGCCAACTCAAGGCTTTTACACTGAAATACAAATACCCAGGCATTAAAAAAATTGAAATGTCTTAAAATGCAAGTGCCTCAAACAAAAAGTGTTAGAGACAAGCTAACACAATTTATTTTCATAGATATTTTGGAATTGTGGTTTCAAATGGCATAAAGCTTTTTTAAAATTAAATTATTTTTTTTACCACTAGCATTCAACTTCTATTATCAAAATAATTTAGTGACTAAATTCCCACTGACTTTACTTTTTCCTTCAGGGACATACAATGCAATACAGATGATTAGGAGACAGTCTCACATTTTTCTTAATTTAGAGTGACAGCCTCATCCATGCTCTTATTCATGCCCAAAAGAGTTATTGTAATTCTTCCATATTCTAGGAGGTAAGCCACTACAAACTCCAAGATTCTAAATAATATCAAACTGAAAAACAAACAAATGAAGAGAGTTTTGTTGATAACTCTTTAGTCATAGCAAATGCCTTTTTCTCACACCCTAGAAAGTGACTTTACACATGAACATCATTGGATGATCCATAAGGAAATCAGATTGATTATATATTTTGCAGCTAAATATGGAAAAGCTCTAGACAGTCTTGGAGCTGACTCAGATGATGAGCTTCTTATCGCAAAATTCAGACTTAATTGAGAAAAGTAAGGAAAACCATCAGACCATATAAATTTAACCTAAATAACATACATCCCTTATGAATATGAAATGGAAGTAATAAATAAATATAAGGGATTAGATCTAGTAGATAGAGTACCTGAAGAACTATGGCCAGGGATTTGCAATACTGTACAAGATGCAGCAACAAAAAACATTTCAAAGAAAAAGTAGAGCAAGCAAGCAAAATGAATATTTGATGAAACTATAAATAGCTGAAGAAAGAAGGAAAGGTAAAAATTAAAAAGAAAGGAAAGATATACCCAACTGAATGCAGAATTTTAGAGAATAGCAAGAAGAGATAAAAAGTTTTTTTTTTCTTAAATGTGTAATGCAAAGAAATAAAAGGGAAAAATTAATGGAATAGGAAAGACGAGAGATCTTCAAGAAAATTGGAGATATTAAGGAAATTTTTCATGTAAAAATGGTCATGATAAAAGACAAAAGTGGAAAGGATTTCATAGAAGTAGAGGAGATTAAGACCTGGCAAGAATACACAAAAGAACTATATAGGAGAGATCTTAACATTATTGTGGTTATTGATGTAGAATCTAGCATCCTGGAGAATAAAGTTAAGTAGGCCTTAGGAAGTATTATAAACAGTAAGGCTAGTGGAGGTAATGGAATTTCAGCAGAGTTATCTAAAATCTTGAAAGATAATTCTGTTAAAGTGCTGTACTCAATATACTAGCACATTTTGAAATTTTGTCAGTGGCCAAAGAACTGGAAAAGATCAGTTTATGTCCCAATCCTTAAAAACAGCAATATCAGGGGATTCAAATTACTGAACAACTGCTCATTTCACATACCAGAAACATTATGCTTATGATTCTGAAAGCAATATGTAGAATTACCAGAAGAGCAGGCTTGTTTTCAAAGAAGCAGAGGAACTAGAGACCAAATTGCCAACATTTACTGGATTATGGAGAAACTTTGGAGTTCCAGACCAAAAAAAAAATCTATTTTTGATTCATTGACTACACCTTGGACTGTGTGGGTCACAACAAAATGTGGCAAGTCCTCAAAGAGACGAGAGTACCAGATCATCTTACTGGTCTCCTGAGCAACATGAATTTGGGCCAAGAAACAACAGTTAGAACCAAATATGGAATTGATTGGTTTAAGATTGGAAAAAGAGTACCACAAGGCTGTACATTGTCACCTTGTTTATTTAACTTATATTCAGAATATATCATGTGAAGTGCCAGGTTGAAGGAATTAAAAGCCAGAATTAAGGTCGCTGGGAGAAATATCAACAATCTCAGATATGTAGATGATAGCATTCTGATGGCAGAAAGTGAAGAGGAATTAAAAAACCTCTTGATGACAGTGAAAGAGGAGAGAGAAAAAATTGGCTTGAAGCTTACCATAAAAAAGTAAAGTCTTGGCATCTTGTCCCATCAGTTCCTGGCAAAGAGAGAAGAAGTGGAATCAGTGTCAGATTTTATATTTTTGGGCTCAAAGATCACTGCAGATGTCAACTTCAGTCATGAAATTAAAAGATGTTTGCTTCTTGGAAGGAAAGCTATGGAAATCTGGACAGCATACTAAAAAGCAGAGATATCATCTTGCCAACAAAGGTCTGTATATTCAAAGCTATGGTTTTTTTTTTCCAGTAGCAATGTATCTCTGTGAGAGTTAGAATCTGAGGCAAGCTAAGCACTGCAGAATCTATGTTTTTGAATTGTGGTGCTTCTGAGAGTCCCTTGGACAGCAAGGAGATCAAATTAATCAATACTGAAAGAAATTAATTCAGGCTATTCACTGGAAGGTCAAATACTGAAGCTGAAACTTAAATAATTTGTCTACATAATGAGAATACAGTACTCATTCAAAAAGAGGACTTTAAAAAAGATTGGAAAAGATTGAAGACTAAAAGAGAAGGTGAAATCAGAGGATAATAGATACACAATGTCACACAATGAACATGAACTTGTACAAACTTCAAGAAAAAAGGGAGAATAAAAGGTCCTGTTGTGCTATGGTCTAAGGGGTTATGAGAAGTCTAATATAACTGACCAACTGATCAACTAAAAACAAATATTGTCAATGACACAGGCCAAATGCAGAATCCTCATTTTCTTGAATAAGGATTATTCAGTCAGTTATAAAATGGAAATCTTTGCTGAATGTGGAAATTTCTAACTATTTTTCTAGTTACCAAGTGACCAAGGAATCCTCTGTGGATTAAGACTTCTTTGAATGCAAATGGCACAGATCAATTTCTGGAGTTGGAGTAGGGGGAGGAAGGGGAAGATGAATGCACAATTTTTGTTCACTACAGTGATTACCCTGTTTGTTTCATACATTCTACCTTTGAGTTAAAATATTTTGGTGAGGAATGTTTTGCCCACATAAACTACTAAATTTTTGAGAAACTTGTTCATATTGTCCCAACCGCTGGTCCTCACAAATGGTGAGGGTCTTCACTTGAAAACTTTAATTTATGAAGGATTTTTCTTGGGTATCTAACTGACTGAAGATATTTATATTACTGGGAGCTTTTATCCAAAGCACTGCTGTTTCTAGCTTGGGTTTAAAGATTCATATTAACTTAAGCAGTTTTCCTCCAGAGAGCTTCTGTCGACCTGGCTCGTCTCTCCTTGATAGTTTCTGACAGAAATGTTGCCAACAAGAACATGCTTGTGGTATTCCTGGAACTGCTGTGTAAAACTAATTTATTCAAGGTATTTTGAGGTCAAATACTAAAAGAATGATCTTCTGTTGGGAATTTTTGTTGAATATACCACGATACATACACACACACACAAAAATGCACATATACACATAAATGTGCTTACATATTTTCTAATCTTGAATTTTCCAAGGATAAATTTGTGAGTTAGGTGTTAAGTGGGGGGAAAGTGAGCTTCTACAAAAGATGTTTTATTTGTAAGGTTTTGAAGAGTGCACAGTACTTTTGGTCAATTGACTTATCAATTTTTTGAATGGCTCTTTCCCCAGATAAACAGTACTTAATGTCTCCTATGTAATTTTTGCTTGGTTGGAAAAGAAGATGTGATAAATTTTGTCAAGTATTAAGTTATGGGGGTGGAATTTTTCAATATCTGCTCGATATACTCCCTTATGGACTTTACAGACTTCTAACAAAATTACAATTTGGAGATAGAAAAAGACTTCTAGAATGCTATGCATTTCTGTATGCTTACAGAGATTAATGTTGATAATTGAGAATTATTCTATACTTCACATGCCAGTTGATTGGTAGTTGATACTTTAATGATCCTGGGATTTTATTGATATAAGTTCACCTTATAATGCTCCTTATAATGTAATCCATCCGTACTTTCTCATCTTGTGCAAAACTCATTGCTATTTTATGAGCATTTTCTTTTAGCACTCTTGACATTATGCGGATCTCAGTGAAGCACAAGTGCTATTCATATGGAACATATTACTTATCCCTTACTCTCACTACATGTCTGGCCATCTCCATTGTTCATAATATGTTTCTGAATAAATCCTTTATGTTGAATGATGAAATGTTTTTTTGAAAATGAATATTCTTATGGTGTGATACTTTTAGTAAGACATAATCTCCTGCAACACCAATAAATAAAACCATTAAAATATTCAATAAAATAAATATAATAGGGAAATTATTGAAAAGTAGTTCTAATTCTTTGATTTGAAATTCTTTGCATAGTGGGTTGATTTATGTTTTTAACATTTGGAATCAAAGAATTTCAGAGGTAGAAAGAACATCAGATATAATCTCATGTTACCTGGACTAGAATAAAAATTTGGTCTACAAACACACCTAACATCCCTTATATGTACATTCATTACCACTTGAAGCAGCCTGTTTTATTTTTGGATAGGTCTAATTATTGGGAGATTGTTTTTAGAAGAAGCCTCAATTGATCTTTCTACAAAGTCTTTTCATTATTAACATTCATTTCTAGGATAACCTGAAAGATATTGTTCTTTCAAGTTCTTCATTTCATCAGCATGAAAATTGTGTCTCACACAGGCTAAATTAATGAATTTGATATATGATAAACCCACTGAAATTGAAAAAAGGATCCCTCATCCAATACTTAGCTATTTTATTCCTAGTAAGTCATTTAAATTTTTTTGAAGGGTGTCTTAGTTTTTCTGTTTGTAAAATGACAGACTTAGTTAGACTCACCTGATCCTTGTGTTTCTCTTACAATGGTAAAATTCTATAAACAACTCATAGTCAGTACAGGAAGTTCCTAGAATACTCTCTAGGTGGTAAATATGGTCAAATAATTATAGTTTTTGTCATGCCAGTAATAATTCCTATCTTGGAATATCTTACTTGGCTAAGATTTCACTAGATTTCACTTTTTTTTTCTAGAATGTTTTTTTTAATTTGGATTCTATGAATTTAAAAATGTACTTGATAATTGTATTTCAATATAATTGGTTTCTTTTATAATTTTATGTATTTGTTTGATATACTTAAAAACACTCTGAGAAAACATCCAGGGACTCCACTAGACTGCTAAAAGACTTTATGAGATAAAAAAATTATTAACACCAGTCACAGAAGCAGATTTACTAACCCTTTGGCCATAAATATTATACTGTCTTTTTTTTCATTTAATTTCATTGAATTTATTTAATTTCACTGAATTTCCTAAAAAGAAGACTTAAGAATTCTAAGTTCTGTTCTTTTTTCTTTGTTTCAGATTCTGTATTTCCACTGATGACATGTCCTCTTTCTACTCTTCATCATCTTAACTGCTCTGGTTTTTTTCAAGTCTCAAATAAAGTGCTACCTTCTGTAAGAAGCTTCTTTTAGTCAATCAGTCAATAAACATTTATTGAGTGCCTACCATATGCCAGGCATAGTGCTAAGTGTTTCCCAGTCATCCTTAATATTAATGTCTTTCACAACCCTGAGATACCACTTCACACCTGTCAGATTGGCTAAAATGACAGGAAAAGTTAATGATGAATGTTGGAGGGGTTGTGGGAGGGCTGGGACACTGATGCATTGTTGGTGGAGCTGTGAACGGATACAGCCATTCTGGAGAACAATTTGGAGCTATGCTCAAAAAGTTATCAAACTGTGCATACCCTTTGACCCAGCAGCATTTCTATTGGGCTTATATCCCAAAGAAATCATAAAGGAAGGAAAAGGCCCCACATGTGCAAGAATGTTTGTGGCAGCCCTTTTTGTAGTGGCTAGAAACTGGAAATTGAATAGATGCCCTTCAATTGGAGAATGGCTGAATAAATTATGGTATATGAATGTTATGGAATATTATTGTTCTGTAAGAAATGACCAGCAAGATGATTTCAGAGAGGCCTGGAGAGACTTACATGAACTGATGCTGAGTGAAATGAGCAGAACCAGGAGATCATTATACACGGCAACAACAGTACTATATGACGATCAATTCTGATGGATATGGCTCTCTTCAACAATGAAATGTTTCAAACCACCTCCAATTGTTCACTGAAGAAAGCCATATACACCCAGAGAGAGGGATGCGAAATGTGGACCACAACATAACATTCTCATACTCCTTGATTGATGTTTGCTTACATTGTGTTTCCTTTATCTGATATATCGTTTGTGTAGATAAGATTTTTCTTGCACACCAATGATAAGTTTGGAAATATGTATACATATATTCGATTTGCCAATATTTTAACATAATTAACATGTAGTGGATATCCTGCCATCTAGGGAAGGGGTGGGGAAGTTGGGGGGAAAAATTTGTAACGGAAAGCTATGTAAGGGTTATTGTTGAAGAATTACCCACACATATGTTATGCAAATAAAATAAAATTTAAAAAAAATAAAATATAAAAATAAAAAAAATATTAATGTCTTTCATCTAAGTGTACCTACAGTTTAGCATGTGTATATATAAATATAGAATATAGAAAATTATATGGAACAAAGGTATACTGTAGCTACATATAGATATATCTGCATATATCTTATTCATACACAATTATTTGCATGTTGTTTTCTTCCACACATTTCCACTTTAGATCATGAAATCCTTGACAGCCAAAATAATTTTTGGCCCCCTCAATTTTTTTTTTTGGTTTTTTGTTTTTATCTCTAGGTCTTAAGATAGTGCTTGTTACATTGTAGGTGCTTATTAAGTGCATTTTGAATTGAATTGAATGTGTTTGTAGAAAGAAGTAGAGTTATTAACCCACTTAATTTTTATCTTTATGTTATCATAACATCTCAAATCCTTTTGTTTCTTCTTCCCATATGGGATCGTATTAAAAATTATCTCAGGTAAGATTGAAGATCTACATGGCAGGAGATGTTTATCCACATGTGTCTATATAAATAGGGACATGTATATATATATGCATATATATATATGCATATATATGCATATACATCAGCATATATATATGTGCGTTTATACACACATTGTGTTCCCAAAGTCTTAGCATAGCAATAAATTTTAAAATTTTTGAGATACCAGGTATATATATATTTATAATTGTTTAGATAGTGTTTTCCCTAAAATGATAAATATTTATTTTCTGTTCTCTCTGACTCAACAATAAGAAAATGGGGAAAAAGAAAACCTTAAAGAAATGTACATATACACACATATGTTTATAGTTGATAAAAATATTTCCATATGGGTCATATAAAAATCTGTTTCATTATTCATCTTGATTTCATCATTCTTTCAAGAGATGAATAATAGGAATTACCACTGGTTCTTTCAAATTATGGTTGGTATTGATCAAAGTCAAAATATAGTTTTGATAACACATTTAAGTGCTGTTAATCATTATCTCACAAAAAGTAAGAAAAATCAAAAAGCATTTCATTTTCTGGAATAAGTGAATGTGAAACATTTATTTCCTCATTTTTCTAATTCAAATGAGAAGCTCCTGTATTCTCTCAAACAAAAATTATTGATTATAGAAACTATGGTAAAATGTGGGTAAGTCAACCAAATAATCCCACCCCCACTGAAAGTATATAAGTGACAAATGCTAAGTCCTAATATGTTTGTTGGTGGATGTGATGAACATGAACTCGACAGCATCCATAAGAAAAATAATACTGAACAGAAAATCTATAGTTTGCTTGAGAAATCTGGTACATTATTAATTTTTTTAAAAGGCAATTGAGAAAACATCAACAACTCCCAATCCATTTGACTTTACTATCTCTATACAATATTTGAAACAATAAAATAAATGTGTATTTAGAGTATCTTTAATGAGAGTGCTAGTAAGGAATAAGGAAATTTTTGTAAAAAATTTTTTGTAAAAAAGATATTCCATAGTAGACCACATCTTTATTGTTACATGATTTCTTGGAATGTACAATGGTATATTTATACCATATATGGTAGGTATATGAACCTACCATAGATATTTTTTGTTGACTATTTTTTTAAAAGCCTTTGTTTCTTTACACATCTTTAACATACATCTTCAAAGAATTTTTTTCTAATAAAGTGGCTCCCAAGCATATGTGATCATGATGAGAAATTTCTTGGTAGGTATAAAAATGGGAAATAACCTAATTGATGACTTTCTGATCAGTAGAATAAGATGATGCATGAAACTATGAGATTTTGCTTGGCAAAAATATTTGCCACTGTCAAAGTGATATAGTACAGAATTTAAGATGAAGAGATTTTCTTTAGAATTACAGTGTTCTGGGGCTTAATGAAACCAGTATATGTCATCCATAAATAGGAGCATCTATAGAATCTTGCAAGTCAAAGGAAATCTCATATGAGTCTTGGTCCAACCATCCATACAGGAAAACCCAGATAGATTAAGAATGTCTCGTGTCCATATTATGCCATGCTATTAGATAGATTACCTAGAGAGAACTGATCAGTGAATTTTTAACTAGTTCATTAGCCCTTTCCAAAGGATATCACATGTAACACTATATGAACAGGAGAGTTAAAATTGAGTATTGCTCAATGGATTAGTCACATGATGGGTGCAAAAAGCTGGAGTACTGAACTAGAAAGAAACTATGAAGATGAACAGAGTAAATGATATATATCATCAAAGCAATGTATAATAAAAAAGTTAGGTAGGTTACATTATAATGGTAGAAAATAGCCATGAAACAGTTTATGTGCTTCATTCCTGTCTTCATAATGTGAGCAAGAAAATGAGGATGGTATTTAGCACTTTGGTGGGACTTCACATGGTAAACTTATGTGAAAACATTACCAAGAGGTCCTCAGAATGGGGAGGCATTGATGCGTGGAAATCTGTATCCATGGAGGTAATTTAAATATTAACATGATTCCCAGATTAATTTAAGTGCTAGAATGAGTTTCTTGGGGGCAAGGACTGTCTATTTACTTTATCAAATGTCAATTCACAGGTCTTCTATGTAGAAAAGAGGAAGCACAAGAGCTTCTCAATACCAGTTGTAATTTTTTTTATTAAAGCTTTTTATTTGTGTGCAGTAAGATAACTGTATAGATATGTATACATGTATTGTATTTGTCATGTAATTTATCCTATCTAGCATGTATTAGATTACCTGTCATCTAGGGGTGGGGGGTGGGGGGAAGGAAAGGAAAAGCTTGGGAAAAAAAAAGTTTTTTTGCAAAGGTCAATGTTGAAAGGTCACTCATGTTTTGTAAATAAAAAGCTTTATAAAAAAAAGCTTTTTATTTGTATAACATATATATGGGTAGTTCCCCAACATTGATCTTTACAAAGCTTTCCATTACAAATTTTACCCCCAGTCCCCTCCCCTCCCCTAGATGGCAGGAAGTCCACTACATGTTAATAATGTTGAAATGCTTGAGAAGTTATGCAAGAAAAATCCTATTTACAAGAAAAAAGAAGAATCAGAGAAAGGCAACACAATGAAAGCAAATGTCAATAGAGATCATGAAAATGTTACGTTGTGGTCCATATTTCATTTCCCTCTCTCTGGGTGTATATGGTTTTCTTCAGTGAACAATTGGAACTGGTTTGAGACAATTCTTTGTTGCAGAGAGCCATGTCCATCAGAATTGATCATCATGTAATACTGTTGTTGCTGTGTATGATGATCTCCTGGTTCTGCTCGTTTCACTCAGCATCAGTTCATGCAAGTCCCTCCAGGCCTCTCTGAAATCGTCCTGCTAATACCAGTTGTAAATTGAGCCTAACAAGAAAGATTCCATATTTTCCATTTGTAGAGAGGATCAGATTTCTAATTTGGATAAAAAAGATAAACATTTTTATGTAGTACACATTGTAACTTCTTAACTTAATTGTAATATTGGTATCCAACTCTGTAGTCTTTTCTCTCACCCCCACCCTGTCATCCTTTATTGCTTTGATTTTGTATCTTGTCCTTATTTTGGCTTTTCTAAAATAATCTAGTTTTCAATGCTTGAGCAGCTAGAACATACATTCCCTGGTAAAATGTACATTTTAACTTTTATTCCTTTTAGTTAACATTTTAAATCCATCTTGTCTCCAGTGATCAAAGAAGCTGGCTTTGATTTTGGTTTCCAGAATTGCTCCAGGTTATATTTCAATCACAATTTTGTTAGGTTTTCTGTTTTTAGTTCTACAAAATTTCTCTCTTCCCTTCAGAGAAGCCATTCAAGACATTGTTAACTCTTAACTCTTTTAAGATCCAAATTATCCCCTTGCAAAGGAAGGAGAATATGGGTGCAATTAGAAGGCACAATGTTCCCAGATAGGGAGGGGTAATATGGTGTAGTAGCAAGGGTGTTGAACTTAGAATCAAAGCCCTGGGAGTTTGTACCCCAAGCCTTCCATTTGTGACCTTTGTAAAATTCAGCAAGTTACTTTCCCTCTTGGTTTCCTGAGTAAAATGAAAGGTGGCCAAACAGCAATCTCAAGAGAGGAACCTTTCCAATCTTGGTGTCCACCAATGAGGTTTGAAAGTTCCTGGATTCCTAATTTAGTGTATCCTATTAAAACTGATTCTCAGGGGAGAGCATGGGCACCATTAGGAAGATGGTGCAGCTGGAAGAACTGAGAAAGCACAAACCATGTTTATTCTGGAAGACCAGAAGATCTAAAACTTATGAGTTTTTATGGAGGCAACTTCATTCTTCCACATAACAAAGTAGACTTTACCTCCCAGGAGAATATAATAGATGCTATAAGGTATTGTTTTATGTTTTAAGTATTTTTAAAAATATACCTATTTTCAATGTTTGTATGTGTCAGCAAAAAAATAGCTGTCTTATACATGGTATCTACTTTTTATACTATCTTTTCTACAAGGAAACCTATTAATTGCTTTTAGGAAAGACCCTAAAAATGAGCCATTTCTAAGCTTTGTTGTAGAAATTTTCCCATTAACTCTCAAACTCCAGGGTAGAGGTATAACTAGCCAAAAAGTAGGAAGGGAAAAAGCCTTATTTTCTCTCTTTGGGATCAGGCTCCCCAGGCCAGAACCTAGAACTCAAAACTAGAGCCCTTTTGTGGGAGGGATCACTTTAGGCATTATGAAAGAGAGATGGTCTTATTGAAGTGAAAAAGAGGAAACAGGAACAGTCTAAGTAGGGAGAGAAGAGAACAAATGGAATTATTCCAATTTGTTGTTGTTGTTGTTTTTGTTGTTGTTGTTGTTGTGTGTGTGTGTGTTTAAGAGGTTATATAGCATTTTTGGCAAGGATATTGGAAAAGAAATTTGGGGGTTTTATTCTTAGCTTTGCTACTGATATGTGTGACCCAGAGAAAGTCACCACTCTTAAAGTTGAATTTCATCAAATCCAATTCCCTTCATTTTACAAATGAGACTCAGAGGTATTATGTAACCTAACAAAAGTAATACAGTTAATTAGTGGCAGATTCTTCTTCATTCTTCTAATCAGATATTATTCCCACTACTATGCTTCTTCTACTTCCCTAGTTCTCAGTTTCCTCACCTATAAAATGAGAAAGGTAAACTAGACAATTTTTAGATAATTTCCTTCCTTAATATTTTATGATTACATACAATAGAAGCAGTTGGAATTTAATTGCAATTGTCACAGAATCTAAGAATGGTAAGAATCTGAGGCTATCTAGTCTAATTTTAGGGATAGTACTGAGCCTGTATGTCAACAACTTCTCTGCAAGTTAGAATGTTCCAGAGCTGTCTAGGAAATCAAAAAAGTTTGGTAACTTGCCTAGAAGTGCAGTGCCTATTTGTATGAGCTAGAACTCGAACCTGTCTTTTTAGCTCTTAAGCTAGATCTCTATCCACAACGCTGTGTTGTACCTTTTAGATTGCACTAACTTTTGAGAAGTGTTTTCTTCCCTATTTTTTCATGTTATAACCTCTGGTGCCAAACAATAACAAAATAGATGTCATTTCTCTCTTCCATATGATAACCCTGATAATAATAATGATGATGATAATAAATATCTGATAAATACAACTTTCATGTACCCAATCTTTGCCGACTTTTCTAGTTGATTCAACTAGCCCACACATGGCAAAGTCCTTCACCATCCTGATTGTCTTCCCATGGGCCTTCTCCAATTCATCAATGTCCTTCCTCTGATGTCACATGTGTTCCAACCTTCAGACAGCAGCAGAGCCCAAGAGAGCTATCTCATCTTAGTTATTCTTGATACTTTATTTCCCTAAGCATAGCTCAAGATTGCATTAGCTTTTCCAGCTATCATGTCACACTATTGACTTGTATTGATATTATAGCCTATTATAACCTCTAGATCTTTTTTTTTCAGATCTGGAAAAAACTTTAAGCATACCTAATCTATTTTGTAATTATGAAAATTTCCTCATAACTTTAAGATATCTTTTAAAAACGTCAAGTTATTAGATTTGGCTTACCAATCTAGGCTGTCAGTATCTCTGGAAACCTATTCTGTTATATATTCCCTGAGCTAGCTCTCCTAGGTTTTGCAATGCACAGATTTATTTGTTGAACATTGTCACTGATGTCCTCATTATTGTGGCTGACAAAAATACTAAACTATATGAGGCAAAGGATGGATCACAAGGGAACTCAAAGTCTCTTTCTGGGCTGACATGAAACCAAGATGATTACTTTGGGGATCTGGTCTTTTATCTGTTTTTGACTTTGTCTAAATGAAACACTACCAAGGCTAATGTCCATTTTCCCCACAAGACTAGTATGAGAGACTTTATCAGATCCTTTGCTAATATCTAAATTATTTATATCGCTAGCATTTCCCTGATCTACCATTTGTGTATTGGTCAAAAAAGGAAATGAACTTAGTCTAGCATAACCCATACTTTATGAAGCTCTGCTATTTCTTTCTGATTGTTGTTTTCTTTTATGTAAGTACACTGTGATCTCTTTAATTTTGCATGTAAAATGTAAAAGTGCATTTAGGAAATTTTGTCGAGACTCAAAACCAAGCTCACTGACCTATAGTTTGTAGATTCCATTCTTTCTCTTTTAAATTAGGACATTTTCTCTTTTTTGGTACTATGACATCTTTACCATTCGTGACTGTCTTTCAAATATCACTAAGAGTGAGATGCAAGAGAAATCAAAAGATGCCACAGAGAAGATTAACTTCCTTTATAGCTTTTGGTAGATTTTTGATCCTCATATATTTGCCTTTGTTTCTTATCTCTAATATGGGGAGAATAAGTGACCCTTTTTGTGTTTTTACATTTATATGTCCTATGGGGAAATGATATGCATCCAATTTGATTCATTCATGTTTTTGAAATTACATTTTTGTTGGGAAAATTAAAGAGAAGAAAGACATATAAAGTCTTTAAGGGGATTCATGCCTCAAATATGATCTCGTGAATAATAAATCATGTCAGGACAATTTACTTCCCTTCTCTGTTAGAATGAGAAGACATGCAGACAAAGGACCAAATACCTGAAAAACAAACATCTTTTGTTCTTCATGAAATTCTCAGTGACAAATGGAAGTCCAACATAGAGGATGTCATAAAGAATATTACAACAAAGAAAGGATATAACAGCAATATTTACCTTTGTGGGATAGGCATGGTAAATATAAGCCTCATTTTACAGATGAGGAAATTGAAGCTCAGAGACATTAAGAGTCTAATTAAAGTCATAAGGCTAGCAAGAATCTGTACTCTTTTCTTCTGATTTCACGTTTAATGCACTTTGTATAATATCACATTACATCCACATGGCATATGTATTTAATTGTGGAAAAAAAGGAATAAAAAGTCATGTTAAAAAACATTTAATTGGATTGAAGAGAACAAATAGAGATGTAGGAAGGTATGGGTAAGAGACAGAAAGACAGTAGGGCATAAATTGGATAAAGGTGTTATTTTTATCTACTTTGGGCTATGAATAGGTGTTCACTTAATTCTGAGATTGACTTTGTATATTGCAATGCAAAATGAAGCAGTAAGTTCTTGTACTAAGGATTAATCCAAACCACAAGTTCTTTGATAATCAAGAATGAAAGATTAATATTAGTTTTTATGTAACATTCTTTGCCTAAATTCATGTATGTATGAGTAGACCTTCTGTATCAAACTTAACAAATCCTTTCAACTTTGTCTCAGTAAGCTGTCATATTTTTATACTGTATTTTGGAGTGTACATATAACCTGTAAATAACCCCTAATTTATGGGAATGATGCATTTCTGAACAGAACTGTTGTAATGTAACCTAAGTGACATTAGAATGGGTGTAATTGAGGAATGAAAGTGGAATAACTTGAGTATGGAAAATGCCTTTTGGTGCAGAACTTTTAAAATAACTACTTGCTAAGTATCAATTGTCTTTCAATTTTGAGAAAGTAAGCAACAATGTAATAACAAATGTAATTATACAGTATTACTCATATCTCAGAAATCAGCCTACTGAGAGTATGCTGCAGACTTTTTCCTTTTGAAGTGTTGAGCACTGTCCAATGCCAACAAATAAGAATTACAGCCACTGAATCCTTTACAATTGCTTATTAAGAAAGGTGATTTCTCTTATCATTTTCATAATTCATCATTTAAGAGATCTGAAAGTAGTGATTTACTCTTTTTAATTAAATATACAGATTCTACATGCCTTGCATGATGGTGTGGTTTTTTTCTTTAAAATATGTGGTCCAAATGATTTAAAACATGTTACCTGTTTTTGAATTCTTTATAGAGTTAATCCTTTCATTATTATATTTTATGCACTAAATCCTAATGATATATGAAACTTTTGAAAAACTGAGATGGCCCAATTTAATGTTTCATTTCCTTATGTACTATGACTATAATACTGACTATATTGTAGAAGTGCTTGACACAACTCCACAATTTTTAACTACCTAATAGAAAATTTGTTTTTCACCAGATAAATTTTCCAGGTTCTGAATGTAGTCTCAGTCAAAGATTTTTAGGGAAAAGAAAGAATTCAATTGAATTCTGTCCTTTAGAGTTATAAAGATGGCTGCCTTTTACTACTAGTTTTGAGATTTGGACAAAGCAAAGTTTCTACCAATTATATACTATAGTTGAATCATCTTCTTTAAAATATTTCAAATAACCTAAGGTACTCAGCATTGCATTTTCTCCCAATGAATTTCTTCTTTTTAGAAAGTGATAATATAATGCGGTATTGGTAAGCTAAGAAAAATCAGCATGAGTCTATATTTCCTGTAAAATAAGTCAGGATGGTCCTTACAAAAATGAGTCACTGAATCACGATGACCTATCTCTCTTCTTTCTATTGCCTTTTTGCCTATCTGTGGCAGGTAAAGTGAAACTCTTGGGAATTAGTCATTGATAGTTTTGTAATAGATATTATTCATCCTTCATTTTTAAAAAGGACCAGTGACATCATGGGATCATGCCTCAGCTTGCTTGTGAATTGGATTTAAGGGAGGCAGAATTGCACAAAGTCATCAGCTTCATTCTCTCTCTTCCAGTGTCACTAAAAGTCCAGTGGTAAGACAGTGGAATGACCTTGGTCTTCAATGCCTGACCAAATTCTAAGAGCTCCACAGTGCCTGCTTTAGCAGCCTTCATGGCCTTTGGAACAAATTGTTATCCAGATGTAGTTGATGAGTGAAACAGGAGATATATGAGAGAAAGTGGGAAAGGATAACATTTAGAAGTATCAAAGGGGTTAGTGAACTTTTAACAGCTTTAAAAATTGTTGATTCTCTCTATGAGACTGGTTTGAGGTTATGTGTATATGTGGCGAATGATTTACAATGTGACTTGGCCGATGCATATGATTAGGCAGCCAATACTGAATGCTACCACCATATCAAGCATGAGGCAATCTGTACTGATGGTTCACACTGGAATTAAAGGATTAGTCACATTGCCAACAGTTCATTTCACAACTATAGATATGACCCATGCCATCTCTCATCCGGGCATTTTACAACAAGTTTTTTAAAGACCAGATTTATATTCCAGTTGTAATATTTGACTTAAGATTGGGAAATGAGAAAGGACTATCATAGTAACCACTTATCCTTGCATCTTCAGAAAGGCAGGCAATCAGTCATTTGGTCTATAGCCAAATAAGATTTTTCCATTTCAGCTTTTAAAAGAACCAATAGATAAATAACTCTGGTATTACTTTAACTCCCCTAATAAAGAGGACTGCAAAATAACAAACCTAACCATTTCTCAATGGTTTCCATTCATTCTCAAATTGCAACATAAACCTCATGTTATGTAACAGTGAAGGAAACACAAATTTGTTTTTCTGTTTTTTAAGTATGTCACAAATTACTTGAAAATACTGATGATTATTGCTTTTATGGCACCCAGAGCCATTTGTGTCCCAAATGACACAATTTGAAACTAGCTCATTCCTACATTAAAAAAAAAAAACAAACCTGAAACATGTTTTCCCTATATCCTTCATGAAGTAAAAATACCTCCATCACCACTAAAAACTTTTCAGATAGATAGGTAGCATAATGGATAGAGCACTGGATCTGGACAAAAATTTATGTTAAAATCTAGCAGATGTGTATTCTGAGGGTAGCAGTATGAACTTGGGCAAGTCACTTTAACCTCGTCTCACTTCCCTCAGTTGTAAAATACGGATTATAATAGCACCTACGTCTCATTGTTTGCTCTGAAGATCAAATGAAATAATTTTGTAAATGCTTTGCAAACTTCTAAATACTATAGAAATGCTAGATATTATTATTGTTGTTACTAGCTGATTGGTTTTTCTCATGTTCACAATAGCCATGATAATACGGCAGCTAAAGGTGGTATATGAGAAATATATATATATATATATATATATATATATATATATATATGTTATATATGAGAAATTAACTCAGAGCATATACCAACATTATGCCTTCAATGTGATAGGAAGATACAGAATAAAGAGTACTGAATTAGAATTTGAAAGACCTGAATTTGAATCCTATCATCAGTATTTACAAAGTATGTGACTTTGAGCTGGCCATTATAACTCTACGAATTTCAGTTATTGACAAGCAATTTCACTTAAACTGAATCTTCTTTCTTCCTGTCACCTTTGCAAACTAACCTTCTTTTCTGTTCTTTTCTATTTGATGTTTAGGATAAAAGACCTTACCCATGACTCACCTCATATGTTCACTTAATAGTCTTGCCATCTCCTTAACTCATCCCTAGTTCTACATTAGCAGATATGCACCCAAGTTTCTTTCTAGTTAATACCTTGATCTTGCACTAAAAGAGGAGGGGAAGAGATTACATTTTATATTTTGCATGGCAAATTTACATTTATAGTTGGTTACTTTACAATTTTCTCATTTGTAAAGTGGGAAGGTATGATCTCCAAGATCTATTTTAGCTTAAGATTTATAGGCTTAGTAATTTCTATGTTTTACCCTCTTTCAGTATCAATAACCAGTGTCTAGGAACCAGCAACTAATTCTCTCTGGTCTTGTTCTTTACTGTTTTTTGCCTTCAAAGATTTCTATTTCTTCTCTTAGACATAAAAATCCCAACTTGTAGTAACTATTTTACCTTTAAACTCTCAAAGTCAAGATTTAAATGTGAGTCCAATCTCCAGAGTCAAACCCCTGCCTTCCAGATCTGAAGTTGCATTTCCAGGATGTATTCTTTTCGTCTTTTCTTAGTTACTGTGTTTGGACCTATTTAAGGAATGGGTACAAGCTATCACTCAAATTGGCAATGCTACACACTCAGTTTGGTGATGTCATCATTTGACAGCTGCTTTTCATTGTTGGGTACTCATAGCATCCCAGAGAAGTGGTACATAAACTAGTTCACACAATACCATCTCTTACCTACCATTTTGAATCTATTACCAAAGTCTATTGATTTTAGCTTAGTAACATCTCTCCTGTGACTTTGCCATTCCATAATGTAGGTCCACATTTCATTGTCTCTGAGCCTGATGGTTAATCTATCTGCCACAAGCCTCTCTGAACTCTAGTCCATCATCCAATCAGTCATCCGAGGAATTTTCCTAATTCATGGGTGCAATTATGTAACCACCCTACTCAGTAATCTCCAGTGGCTCCTTATCATCTACAGAATTAAAGAAAAAAGCTTCAGTTCAGCATTAAAAACCTTTCATAATCTAGCCCCTTCCTACCTTTCCAATATTTTTATAGCCTATCCCCCAACATATAACTTTAAGATCTAGTGACACTGGCCTCCTGGCTAATCCAGGAGTATTTTTACTGACTGCTCTCTGTTCTAGGAATGCTATTGTTCCTCATCTCTATCTCCTAACTTCCTTTAGATCCCAACTAACATCTTACCTTCTACAGGAGAATTTTCCAGATCTCTCTGACTCCTAGTGCTTTCTTATCTCAATAATTTCCTTTCTATTCATCCTGTATATAACTTGTTTGTATATAACTTATATATTATTTCCTTTTATTAAATTATGAATTTCCTTTCTTTTAATCCCTATCATTTAGCACAGTATTTGGCATGCAATTGTAAGTACTTAATAGATGTCCCTTGACTGACCGGTGCAATTCTGCATTGGCATGGATCCTATACCCTTCTTATACTGCTAGTTCAACATTTTGCTTCCCTAGCTTCTCTTTACATTACAGATATGGACATTACAAAAGTATCAAGAGATTCTTCTGTTTGATTTGATGCTGTAAGTGCAAAACCCAGAGTCTGGATACCTAACATAAGAAGTGGCTCATTTTCTGTTTTCTCTTTTCTAACTGGAATTTGGAGCAGAAATCCTGAAGCAGAAAATATGTTAATCATCAATCAGTTAACCACACTTATTCTGCATCCAATGTAATCACAGAACACTTTACCACAGGCCATGGGGGAATTGAAAAGTATCAAGCAACAGCCCCTTCCCTTAAAAAGACATTTAAGACCTAGTTGGGAAAGACAGAATAAATACACCTGAGAAAGTCTCAAAAACAATCATCTCATTGTATCAACAAATTAACAAAGAACATTCCAAATTGCATGAGTGACACATTAGAATGTAGCTTTTCTCTTTCAGTGGGAGCAACCAAATAAAAAAAAAAAATAAAGCCTCTATTACAATGGATGCTTTGAAGGAGAAAGGATCGATATTTAAAAGATTTGAATGGATTTGACAGATTTGAATATTCCCTATTTGGGACTCCTCCCTCCACCCCCAATCCTTGGTCCCTAGTGTCCTCTTCCCTTATTTATCATTCAGATGTTTTGTTCTTGAACAATAGGTGGTGCTAAGTACCCATGTTTCCAGGGCTGTCAGCTAGACATCTGATTTTAAATAATTAGAACCATATGACAGCAGTTGAAAGAGTTATTCAAGAAAGTCTACAAATCATGTAGCTACAGAGTCAGAAAAAAACCTACATCAGTTGAATTAGAGAGATGCTTTCTTTCCCACTTTATTTCTGTGTCTGCCAGAAGCGGGATATTAAAGGGTTCAGGTTGGTTGCTGTAATTCAGTTAAGAGGTAAACAACTATTTAAAATCTTCTAGATATGGAAGTAGATTTCTCTCTTGGCTAGATTGCAATAGCTATATTCTTGGAAAATATCAGAATTTTATCCTCCCCCAAACCTTATTAAAGCCACCAAATACACACTGAAATCACATAGCATACAGAATTGAATGAGCCTATATAAACTGAAGGAAATCTGCAGAATTTTGTGAAATTTAAAAAAAAAATCACTGCATAAACGTTTAAGAGAACTTTTTAATATCAAACTAATATTCAGCAAAATTTGGATCATCAATTCTTACAGAGTAGGTCCATATCTATTTGTTTTAGCTTTATAGCCCTAGAGGCATGTGGATTCTTGATATTTGATGATACTGATGTTTTTCAGATGCTGTGCAGTAATAATACAGCAACTGATTCTATTTCTAGTTCTATATTCAAATCTAATCAGCTAAATTTAGAATAAAGATAGTTGATTTTTTTTCAATCCACTGCTTAATAGAGAGATCTCTTAAGAGCTTCAGGGATTTACTAAGAGGGGAGGATGAGATGTCCTAAGGTCTCAGGGAGAAATGTTTGAGGAAACATTCAGGAATGTTGGAAAATCTCAGCCTTAATCTCTGTTGGGACGCTCATTTCTTTCCTTCTATAATCAGGGAATTCAATGTAGTCATTTTCTAAAACACATACAACACAAGTAGCTCATTCTGCATGATAAACATTCTTCAACTTAGAGAAAAGAGAAACCAGGTGATGTTTGATAGGAGCACATTTATTCTCATAAAGCAACTACAAACTGGTGAATACAGAACATTTTGAGACTAAGAGAATATCAGCACTGGAAACATTGATAAGAGAAGAAATGTCAAGGGGACAACTTATAATGTCAAGGAGACATGCCACTTTCTTTCAAGTAAATAACTTCTTAACCTCCTCTGAGCACAATTACAAACCTTTCTGAAATGACAACCCTCCTCCATCACTCAAAAGCTCTTCCTCAAAGACTTTCTCTCACATCACCTCATAATTATGACAAAATGGCAAAGAAATCTGCAAAAAGGCAGTTCAAGGCAAGAGTTTGTATTTAAAATTCTCATTGTGGACTCATGTGTAAGCAAGTCTAATTAAGAAAGCCTGAGTGTGCAAAAAGCAACACAAAGTGTTGTTAACCATTGTAAATGAAGAAAGAAAAAGGGAGCAGAAGAGGAGAGAAATGTGAGTAATCAGTCTTTCAAGTGACCATTAAAAAGACTCTCATCTGATCCAATTAAGCAAATATTAAATACTAGAGGTGTACATTAAGAGGCAGTGCAGTATAAGGGATAGAGAGCTAACCTTGAGGTCCTGAAGATCTGAGTTCAAGTGCTGCCTCTGGTATCTGCCAATTCTGTGACCTCAGGAAGTAGGTTATCACCTCTCAAAGGTCTAAGCAAAATTCTAAGACCATACATTTCTGAGAAGGCAACCATATCCATTGGTAGATGAAATCTCCACAGGACTTTTCTAAACCAACAAGATCATAGTTCTAATTTTTAAGTAGTTTGCATTTTGTCTCTCATTAGAAGGTGAACTTGTTGAGAGCAAGGACTGTTTATTGCCTTTCTTTGTATTGTCACTACTTAGTATAGTGCCTGACACATAGAAGGGATTTAATAAGTGCTAACTACCTTAGCAAACCTGCATACAAAACAAAGACAAAAAAATTATCAAGTTCACTCATCAATAATCCAGAAATAATTGAAAGTAGTAGGCTTTTAAAATACTAGAAAATTACCGAAATGCCATAATAGGCTCACCAATAGGTTAAAAAACTGCCCTCTAACCACTTTTAAATGTTTGTTTTAACAGTGGGCTGGGGGTTATTTGCCTACTAACAATAAAAATTACTGATGAGTTTATATCATTTGAAATGACTATAGTTCCAATATCTCATTTTTGCCAGAAGGTGTTGCTATAACATAACTCTGTTTGGGGACAAAGTAATGTGGAATAAAATGTGGTAAAACTGGATAAAAATGTAAACCATACTAAGTATATAGAATTTAGACACAAGGATTTCTATTGTATGGAGGGAAAGAGGGCCTTTACTGTAGTGTGTGTCCACACTATAAATAGTTCAGCAAAATGTAAACATGAAATATTTCCAGAGTGATTTTTGCAGTCTTATAAACAGTAGCTCTACTTTTCTTCTCATTAAGTCTCATTTTTAATAAAGGGATTTCTGTGGGGTGAAATTTTAGGGGAAAATAGCAATGTTCTGTAACTTTTATAACAGGGTATATAGTGCATGGATCAAAAATGGTGACATTTAAAACCTGTAGGGTTGGGTTTTTTTGGAGGGGCAGCAAAGTTTCATATTGAAAGAAATTCAGTGTGTGTATTAAGGAAGACAAATCCAAGAAGGATTAAAAAAAAGCAAAAATAGGGAGGTTTCCAATATTGGTAAACAAAATTTAAAATGAATAAAACTGTTTAAAAAAATCCCAAACACAATAATGTTTTTAAATTAAAATTAAGTGACCTTACAGGCTTAATTTTGAAGCACATAATTTTACACTTAGTTCAATCCACAATAATATATATTTTACATATATATGCATTTATATATATATATACATACATTTTTTATGAGTATTGCACTACAAAAAAAGGCAAAGACATAAGAAATTTTGAATATTCAGCTATCTTTCTATTAGCCATGGTCATTGTTAGGAGAGATAAAATAATGATAATGATAATAATAATAATAATAATAATAACCACAATAATAAACAACCTTTACATAGTGCATTAAGGTTTGTAAAGCACTTTATATTATCTTCATGAAAACATTATGAAGTAGGTGCTATAATTAATCTCATTTTATAAATGAAGAAACTGAGATAAACAGAAATTGTGACTTGTCCATGGCCAGATTTCAACTCGGGTCTTTCTGCTACCAGGTCCAATGTTCTATTTACTGTGCCATAAGGGGACCACAAACAATTCTTAATAGGGTAAATTCAAACAAGAAACTTAAATAATCCCATCATGAGACAGTCAAATACAGTATGAGTACTTCTATTCAATAAGCAAGGGATTTAAGCTGGACCTGGAGGCAGAAAGACCTGAATTCAAATGTGATTATGAGCAACTTATTCCTTAACCTTTCTGAGCCTTAGTTTCCTTATCTGTAAAAAAAATGGAAGGGGAGGTTTAATTATAGCAGCTATAGATAATTAATAATAATCCCAGAGGTGTTAGGATATAATAAGGTGATATTTATACATTGTTTTGTAAGGCCCCCAAACCTATGTAGGTGATTGCTTTCTCCCATTCTTCTTCTCCTCCTCCTCTTCTTTCTCTTTGTCTCTCTGTCTCCCTTTTATTTTTTTTTTGGTCTGGACAGATGATTACATTGGGAAAGAGAACTCCCATTCATATAACTTCTACTAATGCTGAATCACCTTATTATTGCCTATAGCAACTCCACTTGTTTTTCTGTCAGACTCAGAATCCTGGCACTCAGTGTTGTATATTTTTGAGAAACTGATTAATTTTCATGGGCCTCAGTATCTTCATCTGGAAAGTAAGAAGCTTAGACTACATGATCCTTGAAAGAGAGTTTTAATTGTTATTTTTTTAAGAAATGAAGAAAATGAAAAAGTCTGTGTGTACATCCATGTGACATGCATATTACCCTGTGTACATTATCTATCCTGGGAATGGATAAAAAAGCTCAATCTCCTTTGCCCCTTCATTCATGTTCCTCCATTTTCCATCACCAACCCACACTTTCAACCTTAGCTCAAATGACACCCCTTTACACATTTTAAGCTCCAAGAAAACTGAACTGTTCTCTATTTCCTGAAACATGCATTGCATTGTCTTGAGAATTACAATGGGCAGAAGGCTAATCTTGGAATCACCAGAATTGAGTTTGGATTCTGGCTTTTACTATTTGGTTATTTACCCCCTAATTCACGTTGGTCAAAGTCAGATGTTTAACAAACATTTATTAGGCACTTACTATGTACCAGGTATTATGCAAAACACTGGGGGTGCAAAGAAATACAAAAAAATGTTCCTGTTCTAAAAGAACTCACAATCTAATGAAGACAATATGTTACTAACCGGATATATACAAGTGCATATAGAAGAGAGAGAAAGTGATAAGGGGGAAAGGGATTTAGCAGTGGGAGGTTGGGAACTTCCTGTAGAGATTAGGACTTTAACACAAACTTGGAGGAAACCAGAAATTTTGAGAGGCAAAGGTCAAGGTACAGGATACTTCAAACATGGGGGAAAAATCAGTGAAAAGGTATGGAAGTGGGACATGGAGTATAATGTTTAAAAAACTGTCAGAGGGGCAGCTAGGTGGTGCAGTGGATAGAGCACCAGCCCTGAAGTCAGGAGGACCTGAGTTCAAATCTGGTCTCAGACACCTAACACTTCCTAGCTGTGTGACCTTGGGCAAGTCACTTAACCCCAATTGCCTCAGCAAAAAAAAAAAAAAAACTGTCAGAAAACTAGCTTTGCTCGATTGTAGAATTTGTAGAAGGGAGTGAAATATAAGAAGATTGCTTTAAGCACCAAATAGAAGAGTATATATTTATATATGTATGTATATGTATATGTAGCATGTATAAATATATATATGCACACATACATATAAATCTATATCTATATCTATCTATCTATCTATAAATTCTGAAGATAATAGGGAGCCACTAGAGCCCACTAAGCAGGGTGGTAAGATACATCTTTGTATTAGAAAGAATTTTGGCAGCTGGATGACTCATCATTTAATTTCTTTGAAATCAAGTTTCTCGTTTGCAATATGAGGGGATTGAAATGAGAGGTCTTTTTCAGCTCTGGATCTGTGATTTTAAGATCATATTTCTCTGTATTCCTTTGTTCAAATTATTTCCTACATTAGGGATGATTCTCTCTCCCTTTCCCTCCCCCTTTACTTGTTGAATTCCTTTCCTACTGGTGCCTTAAATCCTGATTTACATACCAATTACTCTATGAAGTCTTCTCTGGTCATTCTTATATCTTGTGTAGCACTTCATTATGTGGTTCTAAAAGATATTGATCTTGTAATATTGGGCACTGTCTGTATTGATGGAGATATCAACTATAGTACAAAGTATGCTACATGAGGCTAGGAAGAACCTTTATTAAATTTAGTATCTCCCACAGACTAGAGTGTAGTATGCTCTGTGAAGTAGGCACTTAATATTTGTTATATTGCCTTATAAAGTATTATATAGAGATAGTAAGGCATGACAATATTAAAATGATATCTACATAACATGCAGGGAAGATGTACACTTAAAATGTGCTTAAGATAAAGGACCTTTTTCATTTTTGGTCTGGATCTATGATATCATTGAATCTCACTGAGAACTCCCTCTACTAATTCAGGATCTACAATTATTTATGCCTGGGACATGGAGAGGTTGTAATTTGACCAGAATCAGACAAATATAGACTTGAATCCAGGACTATCTGACTCTAGAAGGTTAGTTCTCTCTTAAATATACTATGCTACTTCTTTCAGAGAACACTCTGAGCAAATAAACTCCCCAGATAATCCAGTTTAACTTTTAAAAATTGACTGGATAAACTAGATTCTAGCAATTTCATTCCATGTTGTTTAAGGTTAACTCAAATGCATAGTTTCTCCAAAATATTTCCAAAACAAAACAAAAAGAATTTTTAAAAATGCTGAAATGTTGCCACATTGTCTAGTCACTTCTCTTCAACAATGACTGACTTTAACTTAACCTACACATTTTGGCACAATTCCCTAACAATTTGGCTATTCTTTGATTTCTTTCTTTAGAGAAAATTCTTATTTAATGTGCTAAGCACTTTAAATACATAAAGTTTATGTATTAATCATTGTGACCAACATAAAAGAGTTGGAACAAATCACATCTTTTAACAAATATTGAATAACTACTAGGAACCACCCTTCTCCCCCATTTGTTCCTTGTAACAAATATACATTTTTCTTTTCTAATACTTTTTCAATGGCTTTTGGTTTTGGTACTTGTTTAGAGCAAGAAAGTACACTTGGAAAAGCAAGAAAGTGTCAAGAGCATGGAATTCCACACTTCCTCCAGTAGACAATAATGCAAACTTTTTTTTTTTTTTTTTTTTGCTGAGGCAATTAGGTTTAAGTGACTTGCCCAAGCTCACTCAGCTAGGAAGTGTTAAGTGTCTGAGACCAGATTTGAACTCAACTCTTCCTGACTTGAGAGTTGGTGCTCTATCCACTGTGCTACCTAGCTACCCCTAGCTACCCCTAATGAACACCTTTTTTGGGGGAATATTGCATAAATCTACTCCCAATCACAAGGAATCCAGTGGCATTTTGCAACCCTTTTGTAAATGGCTAAATATAAAGTTCAGATCACAAACTCTCACAAGGATTGCTACACACCAATTCAAATACTTGAACATTTTTCATTTAACTAACATCAAAATCAGAAACAAATAAAAGTTTTTGGAATGAAAATAAAATAACAGTCCCTTTGTTTGGACAGACATTAACCTGAACACAAAACATATTGAAATGACTGTTTCTGATCCTATTGAACCAGTTTGGAGACTTTTTGAACTTCTCTGATCATCACCAAAAATACAATGAAATTTTAAATTCTTTTTGCATAAAACCTGTTCTCCAAAATAGAATTAGATATTCTAATCACTAGCCTTGAAGCTTATCACAGAATCCAACTATAGGTTCTTTCCCCAAAGATGATCTTTTTTAGATGTTAAGCACAGTCATAATGACTTAGCAACTATGTTACCACACTCTCTAAAATAATTCTTGGAGACAGAGGGATGCATCCCTGCCATGGAATCATAGATTGTCACCAGTTGGAAGAAATCTTAGAGATGATTTAATCCTATGGGATTTTTTTTTATGGAAGGATAAACTGAGGCCCTCAGTGTTAGTGCTTTGCTTTGGTCATCAGAATTGAAATGTGGTATTTCTGACTCCACATATATTGCTATCTCTACTATCCTATGAGTTGTATAATTGAAGAAACCAAGGTTCAGAGATGTTAAATGTTAAAAATTATTTATATCAAAGAGTATCGAATGTAGGACTTGAATTCAGGTCTTATGACATAAGTAAGGCTCAATGCTCTCAGACATGTTTAGAATTAATTACTGTAGCTATTAGAAAGTGACATTGCAATATCTCTTGGGAGAATATAATTTTCCTCCCTTCTATATTCCTTTATTCTTTGTCATTAAATGAGGTTAACTTGTGGCTATTGGTTTTTAATACAAGAAAAAAATCAGTTTTTCTAAGTATTGTGAATTAATGTCTCTGATTTCTTTTTTCTTTGTATAAATGTTATCTTTTCTTTCCTATAAAACACTAATAAGAAGATAATACAAAATAATGTGGCCTTCAAGAGAGCCTCTGGTTCAACTTGTTAATGCTCCCTATGTGAAAATTGAAATAATTTTTCAGTATAAAAACATGTTTTGTTCTAACATTGCTTTTGTTCTAACATTGCTTCTGCCTTTGCTTCCATATTCATCAAGTAAAGGAGATGGATTATATGGTTTTCAAGTTCTTTCCAATTCTAAATCAATGATGTTATGACTTCTGAATTCTTTTGTCAAACTATAAGGTCCCAAAGGAAAAAACCTATCTTACTTTTTGTATATCTAGAACACAGCACTTTCCTGGCACACAGGATAATAGCTCTTTCTTTTAGCTACTCAAATAATTGTATAATCCTACTGATTTGAGAGTTTCCTCAAGTAGGTGCTTAATAAATGTTTATCAGTTGGTTGATAATTTAGTTCTGTCCATTAATGCCAATAAAGCATAGAATGAACAAAAATGTGTTATTTCATGACCTTTCTCCTTTATTTTTCTTATATTGGAACTTTCAGATATGGTACTGGATTGCTCTTTGGTATCTCCTAAATTTATCCAGGAGATGTCGAGTTAGACCAAATGGAGTCAAACGGAGAGAAATTAAGTTTGCTTTGCAAGGCGTCAGGCCAATGTAAACGGCAGTTTGACAATTACTCCAGTGAACTGAATAATGAACATATTTCATTCTGAACACTGTGCAAATCTACACCTTGTCACAAAGGAGTCCAGTGGCATGTCTCAATACCCTTTTAAATGGACAAATGTGAAGTTGAGAGCAGGAGCTCCCCTAAGTGTAGCTTCAACTAATAGACCAATTCAAATCTCTAAACATTTTTCATTTGATCAATGGCAAACTCAGAGACAAAGACAAGTTTTTGGCATGGAAATAAAATAACAGTGCCTTTGTTTGTAGGACTTCACCCATATAAATACCACATCCTCAAAGGAATACCAAGTCACACTCTACCACCTCCTCCCTTTCAGTACCCCTTTCCTCTAAACCCCTCCCCAATAATATTCAGGGAAAAGCAAAGCCAAGAACAATTGTGTTTTTCTTCCAGTCTAGGCAAAGTCACAAGTAGAAAAGGGTCCACCTGCCTTCTAATCATATGACAGATCATCTGACTGCAATTCTGTGGCAATAGTTTTTCTCTGTTCCATTTCCCAGCATTTAGTCTTACCACAGCTTTGAACAGGGTTAGGATAATGAAGACAGTGAAGTATAATGGAAAAGGCTGAGAATAAGGAGACCTCAGTTCCAGTTCTTGCTTTGCTGTTTTTTCCTTGATGTTCTCGGTTTCTCCATCTGCAAATTTAGGAAGTTGGGTCAGCGATCCCTCTTTACTCTAAAATTCCATGAATTTTAGGTGCTTCTGATGAGGATGTAGTTTTTATAGAATAGAGGTATAAAGGATATTTCTATTGTTAAGTAATAGTATTTGAACTCTAAATTTTTATTGAGAGATTAAGAAAATGCTGAATAATAGGATAGTAGAGATGAAAAAGAGAAGTGAGCCAAATTTCAATAAGTTCACAAATTTGACCAATTTTATTAAGGAAATGGCCTGTAATATACAGTTTGTTTGCTGAATTCAGTAGCAGCATAGAGTTAGCTGTGAATCTATTCTGTTCTCACCACTGATCCTCCCAGAAGTCTTTCAGTGCTTCAGAGGATGCAAGGATAAATCTAGTGCTGACCAAATAAGGGATTAGGATGAGAATGTTATTTCCACAAAAGAATATTCTATAAACTGTGACTTCCTCATTGCTTTTGATAAAACATTTTGTTTATTTATTTCCCTGCTATAACAAAGGACTGAGAATGGGAATAAAAATCCAGGACAAATAGAACAGTTTCTCTTTGAGACTTAAACTGGATAAAAAAAAATCATGTTTCCTCATGTTAAAGACTAAACTTTTTTTGTCCTTTTTCACAAACCCCCAGAAACCCCTAAATCACAGATTTATGAGTTTAATGGAAGGATAATGAAAAGTACAGTTTTGCTAATGTATAGAATATGAATTTTGTTGGGATGCTTTGTTACATAGGAATCAAAGTGACATCAATTAGGAAAATGAAAGCTATACCCTGACTTTTTTTTTTCATTATTCACCTTCCTTCTATTTCACCTTTTAACAGAAGCAATAACTTTTGCCAGATTCCATTTCCAGTGAACAAGTGATACATAGGGTAAGAGAGCAAACCTATTGGATATGGTAAGTCTTATAAATCTTTAGGGAGAATCTTAATTGTTATTACTTTCCACAAAACATCTGAAAATTTGCTTAATATCTGCTAAATGACTATTACCTATGAAGGCAAAGGAGCAGTATATTGGTAGCTATACACAATTTTGGTTGTGGAAAATCAAATAGTATAATTTCTCAAAAAAGAAATTAATGAATATTATTTGAAGATATGAGTACTGCACAGTCATAATTAAAGGGGTCATTGAATCAACTTTTCAGGTATATATTTTTTTCTTTTTTTCTTTCTTTTTTGTGTGTGCCTGTGCCCTTGGCCAAACTCTTATTTACTTAGAATTGGAAACTTTTTTATGCCATAACTGACTGACAAAGCTAAATGTACAAGCAACAATAAAGTTTCAACTTTAATCTACAGGACTTTCAAAAGCTGGTACCTATTTTTAAATGGTCAGTTTTTGATAATGGATAACTAGGAGTCGCAGAGTCTAGGAGTTTCCAGGTCAGCGTCAGGATGAGGTGAATTCAATCCAGCCTCACACACTTATTAGTTGTGTGAGCCTGGGCAAGTCACTTAAGTCTTTTTGTCTCTGTTTCCCCATCTGTAAAATGAGTTGGTGAAGGACATGGCAAACCTCTACAGTATCTTTGCTAAGAAAACCCCTCAAAGGGATCACAGAGTTGAAATAGATAGGAGATAATAGAAATAGAAATATGTAATAGAAATAGTTGGTAGCTGTAATGACTAATCAACAATAGTAGAAAAATGGAACAAGTATTTGCTGAATACCTACTATGTGCCAGGTACCACACAAAGCACTTCATTTTTCTCATTGCAAAATTTATTCTAATAAAGGCATTGATGTACATACATGTATATATACATGCATATACACAAACATATATACATATATATGTATGTGTGAGTGGGTGTGTATGCACACCACTGCCCTCCACTAGGTGGTTTATAAAGCATTATTCTAAGAATTAAACAGTCTTGAAATTAATTGGATTATAGAAACAGTAGTTTAAGAAAGAACTCCCAAAGCATCTTGGATATTCAAAAACCTGAAATGGAGAAAAGGCAGCTTGAAAATTGGAGGTCCTGCTTGTTTCTTGAAGCCTTCATCAACTTTTCTAGCCTAGTTTGATTTTGCTCATCCATGACGAGACAAAACTAAATTATATACTGTTTATTCTTTGACATTATTATGAATAAATCTTTCTTAAAAATTCAGCCCTAAGCCAGTATCTTACAAAGTAGATATTTGTAGTCTATAACTGCATATGGTATATATCTATATCTATAGCTATATAGATAGATAGATAGATATGTTTTTCTGCTGTTTAATTGTTTCATCAGTGTGTGACTCTGGGATACAGATATTAAGTGTCTAAGGCTAGATTTTTATTCAGCTCTTCCTGACCCCATGTCTGGCATTCTCTCCACTGTACTGTATATTAAATGTCCTTTGAGAGGTAGTAGGCACAGTGGAAGTCATTGGCCTTGGAGTTAAGATTTGAACCTAAATTCCTTCTCAGTTACTTATTGGCTGAATAACCCTGGATAAGTCACTATTATGATTTCCAGCTTCCTTTCTTCTGAGGCACTTATACTGTTTTGAAGAATTTAGAAGGCTTTGTGAAGACTCACTTTATAAAAGCTACAGCTATGCCAAATAAAGATGATTTCAAGTTATTCAGCAACTCTTTATTAAGTTTGAGGATTATTCGGGATACTTCTTTGTCTTTCCCTTCTTGTCTGTCTTCCCTTTTCAATGCCTATTAATACTTCTAACAGAGGTTGAATAAAGAAGGTGAAATTCAGCCTGACAAATCTTGATTTCTTTTTTTTTAAAGATTAGGTACAAAGATATGGAGGAGGATTTAACGTAATAGATAAAATAATTCCGGAGAGTTAGCTGGATATTTAAATCACCAAGATCTTTTAATCTCTATCTTCTTCCATAGGAGCATATTCTTGATTTGTAGTTGAATTAGGGTCCATGAGAACATTTTTTTCTGTCATATAGAATTAGTTAATAACAAAGATAAAAGGGTCAATATTTAAAGAATAGAATTGACACAATTAACCTTACTAGTAATAGAGCTAACAAACAAATCAATAGTGCATCTTTCTATTTATAAGCCAATTCTCTTAAATCTATGGGTCGTATATCCTTAAAGTAGCTATTAAATGTCTATTTATGTGAAAATTAGGGAATGCAGATTGTGGACGAGGAAAAGGGTTGGATGCTTTATTTATTTTAATTTTGTAAATAGCATATATTTTTCCAATTACATGTAAAGATAGTTTTCAACATTATTTTTATAAGATTCAGAGTTCCATTTTTTTCTCTCTTCCTCACTTCTTTCCCCCTTTCTCTTCCCCAAGACAGCAAGCTATCTGATATAAGTAATACATGTGCAATTGTGGAAACAAATTTCCACATTAGTAATGTTGTGAAAGAAGAAACAGAACAAAAGGGAACAGTCACCAAAAAAATGAAAATAGGCTGCTTCAATTTGTATCCAGATTCCACAATTCTTTTTCTGGACGTGGATAGCATTGTATTGCTAAGAAGAACTGTCTATCATACATTGATCATGATCATTGATCATCACACAATGTTGCTGTTACTTTGTACAATAGACTCCTAGTTCTGCTCACTTCATTCAGCATCAATTCATGTAAGTCTTTCCAAATTTTTCTGAAATAGTTGGATGCATTTTTAATCAAGTATAAGAGAGCCTCCAGAAGGTTGCCAAGTCCGTGAAGATATGCAACAGACTGACAAAATGGGGTCTTTTAGGAGCATTATAACAACCTTTTTTAAGTTGCAAAGATAATAATTTCTAGGTCTTATCTCATGTATATATGATAAACAAAGAGGCTTGTCACTTTTTGAGGACTTTGTTTGATAGGACAGAAGAGTTTCTGATTTTTCTCTCTGGTACCTATGAAGTAAGAAAACTCTAGAGGTGATGTAGGGCAGGGCTTCTTAAACTTTTTCCACTCGTAACCTCTTTTCTCATGACGTGAGAAATTTTTAAGTGACTGCATCTCAAATATGAGCCAAAGTGTTTCCGGTAGTGTTCATGCATGTGCAGTGTAAAGTCTGTAAATTGTGTGTTTGGAACCAAGGCTGTGGTGAAATTGCATGATGACTGCCAGAAACACTACGGATTCATAATGCTTCAGATGCTGAATTAATTTCTAGTCCTTTCATTCAGAAATCTTCTACTGTTGTCAATTTTTTGTGACCCTCACAATCAGATGAATAACCCCATATGGAGTCATGGCCCACAATTTAAGAAGCTTTAGTGTAGGGTACAGGTACTCTAGGGTACATGACTAATGGAATATAGTTATACTGAAATCACTCCTAATATCTTTTAGAAACCAGCACAGTCAAAACGAGTTTTTTGGGGTCTTCACTGAATTTCTAATGTGTTTGTGGCTAGGGAAGCCCTGTGTGGAAACTACGATGGTTTTAAGTATGATTAATGTGGGCCAACCAGAAGTCTAGGAAGATGTCCTGGAGGGCGACATAGTAGACTGAGAATTCCCCACTACTTTGTAAGATTGGTTAATGGAAACAACATTCCTGAAGGTTACAGCTTCTCCAAAGTGAATTTCAGGAGCCCTTTGTGGATGCTCGATTATTATTCCCCCATATACAGAGGTGAATAAAAGGAGGACTTCTCTTATTAGCCTAGCTCTGGAGAAGAGTTGTTCTAGGATTAGATCACTTTTGTGACAAAAACTGTAAAACCCTCCACAAAATATGGTAGCAACAGTGGCACATCAAGGCATTATTTGAACTGCCTGAATTCAAGTCTGTATCCACAAAGTGTGAAAAATAATATAGAATTAGCTATTTTCTTGTAAACCAGAAGATTTTTTTTAAAATATTGGAACAAATAGTGTCCCAAATTGGTGCCATAATTAAGGTATGCAGAGCTTGGCTCCAAAGATCCCTTATGTCTGTTTTAAGGGAAGCTGTTAGTGAGAAGATAATTGTATATAGTAGCTGCAGAGCCATTAGAGGAGCTTAATCTATATAGAAAGCTTTGGATATTAGGCACTTCTGGGACATTGCTTCTACTGTGATGTTTCATCTGCAGATATTATCCCAAATGGGTACTTTTTCTCTTCTATTTTTTTTTAAATTGTAGAGTTTGCATTTGGGCACAGTTGTGTAAAAAGATGAATAGGCACCCAAAGATACTTTGATATCAATGAAATATATTGGATGAAGTGAGAAAAACAATTAAGGTTTCAAAGATAAAGGTCCTTGAGTCTGTAAAGTGCATGTGGGTATTTAGATGAATTTCAAGGGAAATTCTAGATTTCAGCAACAGCCCAAATTCAACATGTGCCTGGGAGGTGTATGGTTTCCTAAGGTTCAGAGAAAAGAAAATTAGCAAGGTCAAACTTGCAATCTGGGTCTAACCTCAACAACCTCTGTGCTAAAATCTGCAACATCTAGGATCATAAAAAGCAATAAATTTAAGCAACTGAAAAGAAGGAAAACCAAAGAAATCTGGCAGTGACAGAGTTAAAGAGGAAGCACAACCATTATGTCCAACCAGCTTAAGTAATTAAGGATTATTTTTCTTAGTGTCTACTTGTGTTAATGATGTTTTCCCATCCTTTTTTTAACTTTTATAATGTAATCTCTTGCATAAGAGATTTGTGCAAGAGCACAAAAAAGTTTTAATCACCTCCTCCCTGATTGTTGCAATATTTGTAAAGCCCTTTCTTTTTAATGCACTGTGAGATGGGCTTAGTAAAACAAAGAGTATTATAATTTTTTGTTTTAAGATTATTGATTTAATAAATTAACAATAATTTCCATGAAGGGTAGGGGCCCTGGTATTATAAAAGTTTATTTATTCCTACTTGAACTGGCATTGATTAGAGTATTCAAATTGTCCCCACACTATATAATCATGGCCTTTGCCATGCAGGAGACAGTAAAATAAACATTCAGCTAGAAGTAACAATGGATCTTAAAAATCAGAAACATTAGATTTCTTTTTTTTCAAGAGGAAAGGAATAGTTTGGATAACTCTTTAATCTACTTTGATAGGAAATGTAGAGCACAAAAGTGAAATTTCTAGCCATTTCAAAAAAAGGGTTTTGCTTTTTGTTTTGCTTCATTTAGGCTAAAAAGATCATTCTACATTGCCTTTAAGAACGAGTTGGCGATTTTTTTTCTGGGCACTTCCCTTCCCCCCCTCCTTCAAGCCCCCTTGTCTTTGTTCTTGAAGTGGTGACTAAACCCGTTCAAGGTAACTTTCTGAAGGCGGTCATTGTCAAACTGGTAATAACTTGAACAAACAGGCACTGCTTTTTACTCCATGGCCACGGAACAGATTAGTTTGAAGTAACAGCATGAAGAGAAGAGAACAATTGGCAGTGTAGCTCATTAGGGCCGGTAGACCTGCACGTGTCTGTGCTACTCTTCAGGATCAATTCATTTTTATATAATACAACTCTGATAGGGTCATCTTTCTTTTTCATATATTCACCCATTCTTCTTGTGTTCTTTGACATTATGTATTTTAAGCCTTAATATTAAATTTTTTTCTCCTATGGTAATATTTTTTTTGGGGGGGAGGGCACTGCTGATTTGTTTTCTGCTCAACAGGAAATCCTCTGCTAAAATGTGTTTTAGAAGTGAGATTTTGCAAGAATTAAAAAATAAAATTAAAAAACAAAAATGAAAACTCGATTGGCAACTCAGCAGACTTTAAATTATTGTGCTAAATTGTTCTTTAGAATGCCATGTAGGAATTTGAAGTTGTCAGATTAGCTGTTGTATTTACTGGTCTGTTTGATTAGGTGAGCATAGTTTTATATTCCCTCTTGGAAACCTAAATAGCAACTATTTCCTACCAAAACAGCATACTAAACAAAGGCCCCATTCACAAGGCAGTGGGCAATGCTCTATAGCCCTTTGTATCTCAGAACAACATAGTTACTAAGTTCCTCTAAGAGAAAAAGGTGCAACTAATTTTTTTTTCAATGTACATGTAATAGGCAGAGAAAGAATCTTATTGCCTACCAAACAAATATATTCCATCATAAATGAAAAATGATCTTTGTACTGCTGGCATCCTTTCAACACTACAGCTCAGAGATCATTGTGGTAAGTTTGGGAGAACATCTGACAACAAAGTAATATAGGCAGAAATAATCTGGCTTCATCATTGTAACTGCTCATAAATATTTCCAAGATTTATTAATGTGGCAGAGCTCAATCTGTGTAGACAGCCAATCTGGACAATTCAAGCCCCCATGTATATCTGTCAGTAATATACTTTGGGTCTCAAAGTAAATCTCTTCTCACTTGCAACATGTACTTTGAATTTCCCAGGTTAGTTGTCTATGCTGCTTCAATTTGCCAGAGTTGGCAGAGTAACCTAAAAGCAAACTTGATTGTGTGAATGTTCACTCAGGCAAAGTTGTGATATAATCACATTAGTATAGGATTTTCAAAAGTTGAAATACTTGATTTTTTTCCCTTTGTAATATTTGAAAGGAGGTAACCTTGTGCTTGAGTAAAGAAAACTATGGGTCTCTATAGTTCTCTGAAGAACATATGTGTATGTGGGGCATAGAAAGTGTCAGTAAGAGATGTTGGTCTTTTGAAACAGTGTTGAATATGCCTTAAAATTTAGTAACATTTCTGCCTTTTCTCTCAGTCTCAAATGCAGGGACCATTCTGGTAATATTGCTTCTGGACAAATCAATCAAAGGAAGGGAATATTTGGATGTACCAAGTGCTGAAATATATCTACATATGTTGGAAAAGCACATTTTCTTGACTTGTCTGGTATGTAATTCAAGAGTGAATTATTTAACTTCTTGACTCCAAAATGAACACTTTGGCTAACCTATTAGCTTGGCATTGCAGCTTCACACATTTCCCAAGGTTCCAGTTTAAGTTCCAGGGTTGGATCATTAATCCAAGGTAGAAAGGCTAGGTTTTTCTGGTGATACTACCTGAGTCAGGTGGTACACTGCTTCTCTCTCACCAAGGATTAAGTAAAATGAATGGCACAATATTCTTAGCACAGCAGCCACAAATGGATCACTGAAATTTGGTACCTTTCTGAGGGTGGGGTTAGTTGGAAAAGAGTTGGGGCAAAATTTCCAGGAATTTTACAGACCCCTTTAACAGAGTGAATGAAGGCAATGTGAAAAGAGGAATGAGCCAATCTTTTTTTTTGCTCTATATTTGTATTATTGTTTGTATTAAAAATAGCCTCACCCAACTAAAGTCTTTTTGTTCTATTATCTGAATAGACTCAGTTGTTCAACTTGGTAATTTGTTGAATATAATTTTTTTTTTGTTTTCAATCCATGAAAGTAGCTTTTTTGTTCCTTTAAAATATTCTTTTAGAGTGAAGGAACCATATATTTGCCAAGTAGCAGAAACTGATCCCATCTCTTAGGGTCCGTGTTTCTTGCCACATGGGGTTCTCCATTTCATAGTAGACTCAAAAACCTTCCACATCCCATTAAAAAAGCCCTGGTATAAGAAAAACATTATCCTTTAGAATTCTTCCCTTACGATGGATAGTCTAGATTGGCCCATTTATTTAGAGAGTGCTTTTAAAAGTGTTTACACACTTTTACTAAAAGGAGATTTCAGGAAATCGCCATGGTCTTAATAAAGGACTCCATATGTAAGGGCAATCATAATAAAGAAAAAAGTTTTCAGAAATTGTACATATGCAAAAATATGGCCACCAAAGGTGATGTTCTTTTTGTGTGTATAGGTGGTTTGTGGATCACTTCATTGGCAGGAGGGCACACAAAAACATTTTCTCAAATGTGCTAATGAGCTGTCAGTCTCAATAGAACCAGTAACTAGGTGAACCAGAGATGTGGCTATAATTGGAGTATTTATATTATGAAATCATTCACTTCATATAATAATTAGCTGAACATATATGATTTCAGCATTAGTTTCTCTTGAGATATACATATGTGTGTATACATCCATATGCACATTCATTTAATATAAAGCCTTGGTTCTATATGCAGTGTGTGCTGTGATTTCATTTGCAATGCCACTCAGGGTGGAAAAAATGCAACACTTATTTAAGCAAACAGGCTTCTTTTCACAGTGGACAGAGAATACTGTTAAACAGAGGAAGCACAATATCCCTTTTCATAGCAAGAGATCAAATGTCTGCAGAAGAGTTTAATTTATACCTCTCCGTGTGCCAGCGCTGAATCGGAGACATTGCAGCATTTCAGTATTCTCAATCAGGTCATAGTTTCCAGCATGAATGACTTCATCCCTTTTAAAATAGAACAAATAGAATAAATGGAATTCCACATCATGCAAGGGGTAGGGATTATAGGAAATTAAAGGGCATATTGAAAATAGTGCTCAGCACACTAAATAATTGTGACATCGAGCTGAGAAAATAAACTTTGTACTGCAAACTCGTCTCAATAGTTAGCCAGTGAAGAGATTTGTTCTAGCTTTCTAGGATAGTAGTAGGGGAATATGGTATTAGTATCAAATATATTCGTATATATATTATATATACACATATATTATATTAATGAAATAACATGTCCATCAAAGTGAGTGATAAATCACAGCAATACTTTTTTATAGTAGTTTGAAAAATCCTGTCATATTTCTTTAACAGAAATTCTGAAAAGTAGAAGTTGAAGAGGATACATATGCACACACATATGTAGATATATTTCTATATATTTATAAAGGCAATCTTATAAGACAATTAACAATGTACACACCCATATATATGAAACATATATGTGTGCATGTGTGTATGTGTATATGTAAGTGAGAAAATTATTGTCTCTAAACACGTTTCACTGCTATAGAGGGCAACATAGCAAATAAACACAATATCCTCATAAACATACATTTATGTAAACTTTTGCTTTTGTCTGGAACCATGATTTCATCACTATAGAGATTTCCAGGGAAGAAACTCCTACCAATGATATTTGGCAACTATTTTACAACTTAAAACCTGAGGGAGTAGTCTGGGACACTGAAAAGTTAAGTGATTTATTTTGGTTCACAGATGTGCTAGAAATCAGGTTTGAAACCAGATCTTCTTGATTCTGAGGATATTTATCTCTACAAGACACTATGCTGCCTCTTTAATATATATGTCCAACAGTTTTGTAAAGGATGGGTTTACTAATTGTACATATGTGTGTATGTATATTGCATATATATGTATTGTAATCTATACATAAATATACAATCTACATTATATAATAATGTGATTTATGTCATACATACATACATACATGTGTCATATCACACCAGAAATATGACTTCAATGTTGAAACCAAATAGAACTGTGATTTGATTCTTATATGATCTGATTTTATTGCTTTTTTAGATTTTTTAAAATAAATTTTTATTGTGGGACATTTTTGTATACACCTATAATCCTAACCACCAGAAAGAATTAGGCTAGTGGGACTTTTGAATTTGGAAGTTCTGAGCTGGATTGGGCTATGATATTCAATTTGTTCAAATTAAATTCAGTTTTAATATAGTGAGCCACAGAAGTGGGAGGCCACCAGATTGCCTAAAGAGGGCCAATTTGGCCCAGGTCATAAACAAACCAAGTAAAAGCTCTCAGTAATGATTTTAGGTCCATGAATAGTTCCTCCATTTCCCACCCTGGGCAAGATAATGAAATCTAGTCTTAAAATAACAGCAATGAACCACAACAAATTTTTGTCGACAACTTAAAATAAATCGTTAAATTTTCCTTTGTATTATTTCCCCCTTCCTTTTCACCACAGAGAGCCAAATAATATAAATAGTTTTTTAAAATAAAAAGAAAAACAACTCAAAATGCATGGAATGTCATATGCTTGTGGACCCTCTATCCTATAAATGAGTAGGAGGAGGTATCTTCTTAGAGCTCATCTTTGGGGTCCAGCTTATGCTTTGTAGTTTAGCAACATTCTTTTCACTAATTTTATGGTTGTTATTCTTTCCATTTATACTATTGCCATGGCTTTTAGAATTTTATTGACCAAAAGGACATTTAATTCCAGTAATTGTATAAGTGGACAGATTTGAATTTGGAGTTGGATGTTGTTGGCAAACTTGGAGAGAACTCTATTCAACTTCTGCTAGCCGGGATTTTTATTAAAGAAATATGACAGGATTTTTCATAAATACTCAAAAAATGATATTTCTATGATTTATCACTCACTTTGAGGGACCTATTATTTTGCTAATGTAAGTACTCCTTTAAATGGTACATGTCACAACCCACTGATGCTTTCTCCTCCTATGAGCCTTTTCACCCACCATGTCCTCTTCTAAAGTTACCCAACATAATGAGATGCTTCCTCTCAATCTCTTTATATAACTACATTGATAACAATGGAGTACATGAGCCATTCAGCAGTTATGATTTATTCTCACTATTGGACCCACTTCCTTTTTTCATATTAAACTTCAAAAATTTTATTTGCTCTGTTTTTCTACAAGATTTTTCATATTTTATATCCTACAGCCTAAGAGCACAAAATTTGGAGTAGATGGTCCTGCTTTCAAATTTTGGCTCTATCACTTATGACTTGTGTAAATGGCACTGTAGGCTTCAGTTTTCTTAGCTACAAAATAATGAGACTGGACTAGATAGCCTCAGGGTTCCTTCCTAAATATGATCCTATGACCAATGGTTGAGTGGTATACCCTGAAATGCTATTTTTTTTTTGCTATCCTTGCATAAGTGATAAAATACACTCAGACTATTCTTTAATTTGCCTCTCCAAGGAGAATCATCATACTTTTTAGTTGTAACTGCCTTCTGTCCTTTGTCTTTGTTTATAGTACCAATGTCAAAATTGAGTTGATTCAGTTCCTCCAGGAGCATTTTCAACTACTTGTCGGTCATTGGGCAAGGATTTTATGTTCAGTGTATTGTTGTTCGGTTGTTTTTCTGTTGTGTCTTATTCTATGACCTCATTTGGAATAATCTTGGCAAAGATACTGGATTTCTTCTCCAAGTCATTTTACAAATGAGGAAATTGAGGCAAATAGGATTAAGTGACTTATCCAGGGTTATACAGCTAATAATTGTCCAAGGCCAGATTTGAACTCAGGAAGATGAGTCTTCTTGACTCCATGTCTGGCATTTTGTCTAGTATGTTATCTAGTTGCTCATATTCAGAGGACCAATAGCTAAATTTGTTTATAAATGTTTTAAAATCCATGTTATTTTTAGCTTTCTCTGTCCTTTTTTTCTACTACTCTGCCAACATCTCTTCAGAAGAAGGAAAACATACAGGACTGAAGGCCATCTTGTATTCTCTTCACTTATCATGGCTAAGTAATTCATCACTAAGTTGCCTGTCGCTTGTGATTAACCTTTCCTTATTTAGAAAGGTTAGGTTTTGGAAAGCAGGTATAGTATGTTGAGAACAAATCTAATAGTATATTTTAATTAGCTTGTCCAAAAGTTTATTTAGAAAATGTAAAAATATTATGGTAGAAACAAAATGAAGAGAGAACCTGTTATTCATAATTTAGATTCTGACTTTCTTTCATTTTATTGCTGCAATTTTCTACACAAAATAAAGCAATATTTTTTCAACCAAATGAACACACACCAAACTTGACTAAAGCTGGTATATTACGTATAAGCTTTCTGTAGATGAGCGATGAAAATACAATATTTCCATTCTGTTTTATTCTCTTTGCAATCATGTTTGTGGCATTTGATGGCTGTGTAAGTAAGATTTGCATTCCTTTTTAAAAGCCCAATGTATAGAACCTCCTTTTGAGAAGATTACTATTGAAGAAAAAATCATGAGGCTCTGTGAGAAAGAGGGAGTACAAATCCATTGCAGGTGAGCTAGCTGAACTTAATCGCATAATATATATTATAATATATCCCAAGAAATTCATGTTTGCTTTGAATCTGCCTGCCAGTTAGGCCACTAGGAGATAGAATGACTTACACTGGATTCTCGCTCATTGAGCTGAGTGCATGTACTATTTCTCCTCACAAGTAATCAAAAACAAAAGGAGAGAAAGTTACTCAAAGGAGTTCACTAGTATAGACTCATACAGGTAGCAGTTTGTAAGTTTTCAGCCTAGTTTCAAAGATTGTTCTGATAGTGATTTGTATTGCTGGGACTTATTTTAAAAACCTAATCTGGTTCACAGGAACAAACCAAAATTTCCATTTATGGATTCTAGTGCAATCTTTGTCTAAATCAAAGATTTAGGCAAAAAAGAGAGAATGATTTCCCTTTGTAATAAAACACTCAACCATTCTGGGCACATTTGTAGGTCATTACATACTTTAAAAAAAACTAACCCAAACCAAAGACTTCTGGAAATCACCAGAGACTAATGCCTGACAAAGCAAGGCTAATAGGTTCAGTGACTTTTGCAAGAGTCCTCCTGTTAATGCAATACTGGATCAATAGTAATACTTGCTCTTCTGTAGCACCTTCTCAGAATATTGGAGAAATAAGGATTACACAAACAGATGGGGAGAAAGATCCAGTTTGGATCTCTGAAAAACTGACTTGACCTGGCCAATGTCAATATAGCTGGTCAATATTCAAGTTGGAAGGAGGAAATCCAGATTGTCTAGCTAGCTGTTCCTTGCATTATTTTTAGAATCTGTAACCTTGGGTTTAGTTTAAAGTATGATGGGGTTGTGGTCATAATGGCATCAATAATAAAATACACCAAACAACACAATATAGAGTATGAAACAAAACAATGCAATCCTTACTGTTTGGAAATTTTGCTTAGAATATGAGATATGATAGTGAGAACTATGTGCATCTTACATGGCAGAGGCAACTAGGTAGTATGGTGGATAGAATATACAAGGTAGTGCTTTGCTACTATATCCTAAAGACCATAAGGCTTTTCTATCCAATTCATAGCTAAAATTTCCTACATATGTTCTCTTCTTATTAGACTGTGAGCTCCTTGAGAACAGGGCCTGATTTATTTGTCTATTATCTCCAGCTCTTAGTAATATAGCTTTTGCATATAGTCAGTGCTTAATAAATGCTTTCTCAATTATTCATGCACAAATCATTCCTATATATGCCACATGTCACACCTCTGTACAGGGAAGAAAAAGATAGGTCTTGTTAGGAAGACTTTAGTTTGATACAGTCTCAGCTGGTTTTTGACCCTGTGACTAGGGAAGTTATTTAATCTCTGTCTCTAGATTTTTCAATTGTAAAATGTAGATAATATCTTTTCCCTTCCTATAGTTGTCTGTGGATTAAATACAATTGTGAAATTTTTAGCACAGTACCTGAAATATATTAAGTAAGTGCTTATTTCCTTCCTTCCTCTGAGCAAGGTAAGGTTTACTAAAAAAAGAGAAAAATTTAACTAGTGACAAAACAATTATCGTCTTTTGAATTTTTTTATTGCAAATGATAACTAATTAAAAAAAGAAATGTAACAGATAGAGGAGATATTGATAATTTTTCATCACAAAATGATTAAATACACTTAACAGGGGATTATAAGGGATGATGCCTAATACATCATTGGACTTTAATAAATACTTGTTGACTTGACTTGCCAGGGACTGGACCTGCAATTTTACTGGCATATGTAATTCCCTGAAGAAACTCCCTTTGCCAATGTATGTCCAGCATCTTTTTTTGCAATTTAAAAATTCCCTGGTTCTAAGAGAGTGACCAACATACCATCAGTCAGTATGTCAGAGGCAGTATGGGAACCCACTTCTTTCTAGATCAAAGATCAGCTCTATCCTCTATATCACATTGTCTCATATAACATTCTCAAATTTAAAAATAAACAAACCAAAAAACTTAATTCTGGCTCAAAGTCTAGGGAAAAAATCATAAAAAGTCAATAAAAAATTCAAGTAAAGATTGAGTGGTTACTATGAAGCATATGTTCAATTAACACTTTTATTGACCAATAATGTTCAATGTATATTATCATTGGTGAGAATGGTATAACTTATTTCTTTTTCCGTGAGAATTTTTAATAAGCTCCAGTTTTAGAGGAAGAGGAATAATTGTATAATTTACAGATGTACTATTTCCCCTAGTCCTCTCCCCCTCCAATATTTTTTATTAATGCCTTCTGTTCTCACCACCAAAGTCCTTGGCACTGTCAACTGGTTCAACATTAGACACTGATATCATTTTATTAATGGAAATGACATTAAAAAAGATTCATTACCATCTGCTTTGCTGCCATACCCTAAAGACCATAGGGCTCTTCTATCCAATTTACAGCTAAAATCTCCTACATATGTTCTCTTCTTATTAGAATGTGAGCTCCTTGAGAACAGGGAATGATTTATTTTTTTTCATTTTTATCTCCAGCTCTTAGTAATATAGTTTTTACATATAGTCAGTGCTTAATAAATGCTTTCTCATTTATTCATACACAAGTCATTTCTATATATGCCTCACGCAACCTCTCTGTACAAGGGAGAAAAAAGGCAATACAAAGCTACTATATTGAACAGTATATGTGAAATTCTAAATCCATAGTACCTCATCTATTTTCTGAGAGGAAGGAAGCATAGCAGGGGTATGATGGAAAATATCTAACAAACATCTCTCCAAAAAGTTTGTTTAATTTGAATTATTAACATTTTCTCTACCAATTAAAAATAATATCTGCAGGACACACATTTACATTTGACTTGTATAAACATTTTCTCTGTCTTCCCCTTAATAGTATTTTTACTTTTCAACTTACATATAACGATAGGTTTCAACTTTAATTTTTGTAGACTTTTGAGTTTCAAGTTTTTTTCTTCCTCCCTCACCTCCTTCCTCCCCAAGACAACAGGTAATCTGATTCTATGACATCCTTAAATCTAGAAAATCAACAAAGCTACAAATCAAGCTTTGATTTATAGCATTTCCCAATTTTGGAGGTAGAAATAGTCACAATGAAAATGTAATCATCCATTCTTAGTAAGACTGGGAGCTGGCTCCAGTAACATTCCTGGTGTTATACTATCATTCTCTAGGACCAAGACTGATCATTAGAATAGCTGGCAATACTGCTTTCTTTCAGGAAGCAGCCAGTTTAATTATTATTATAGTCATTATGTATTTTGAGCTCTCATGCTGCTTACTTTCTTCTGCATGAGTTCCTATCTTCCAATGTTTTTCTGAATTCTTTAAATGTGTCATTTCCTTATTGCACGCCAATATTCTACTCCCTCAATATTAATACAGATTGTTCAACTATTGACCAATCAATAAGCACCTGTTCTGTTTCCATCCTTTTTTTCCAAAAAACAAAAAAACAAACAAAAAAAAAACCTTTGATACATGTAGGGACTTTTTTTTGGCTCTGACCTTGACAGCTAGATCACTGGATCAAAGTCTACTAACTAAAAGCTAAATTAGAGAGTGTTTCTTCAAAATTTTGAAAGTTTTATAATTTCCTCATGGGTTCAAACCAAAATTGATTCCATTGTTGTAGGTATTCCCTACACTAACAGATCATGGCTATTCTTGGTCTATTTGATTGCTAGGTGGTAACTGTGGATAGAATGCTAGACTTGGAAACATGAAATCCTGAGTTCAAATTAGGCAATTTGTTTAATTGCTACACTCACTTTCTAACCTGTACAATGGGACAATGCTAACACATCAACCTCCTAGGATTATTATAAGGATTAAATGACTTAATATTTGTAAAGTACCTTGCAAACCTAAAAATACTTTATAAATTCTAATTGTATTATTAACTAGCTATTCTTAATAGATTGCATGTGTTACTGTATATAAAAATGCCACATGCAACAATTTTCTAGTGATTTCCTCTCCCAGTTTACCTGGGCAACAGTACTCACAGAAACTAATGAGGTCATTATCTAGAATTGTTGCAACATGAATATGGAAAGTAAAAGATGGATTTAATATATATTGTAGAAATAAATTGGATAGAGTTTGGTGGCAGGATATGGGGAGAGAGAAGAATCAAAGGTACTCTCCAAGTTTTTAATTAGGTATCTATTGGTCAAAATGTAGTGCTATTAACAGAAAAAAAGAAAGTTAAAAGGAATGCAAGGGGAGTATAATGAGTTATGTTTTAGATTTGTTGAGTCTAAGATACTAATGGAATATCCATAGGCAGCTGGAAATGAAGGATTTTAATTAGCATATCTGACTGTAGTAATTACAAAAAGGGGTCCCTAGGTTCAAAAATTTTTTTAAAATGAAGAAAACATATGATCAGCATCTTCTACAACTTCAAGTTTTTCATTTGACTGCAAAGGTTTTTTCAAATGAATAATTATGTAGCAACCCAGGTTTGGTAACCCAACTGGGGATGAGGGAAGAAAAACCATGCATAGGACTTACATGTCAAAAAAAGGTTTATTAAATGTGTGCAGGTATGCATGTATTCAGTGGTAAGTGATATTTAATTCATTTACATTATTTTTCAGGGGAAGGAACAATAGCACTAGAAGTTATAAAATTCCAACAGTTAAAAACCCTATCCTTATATACATAAGGAGAAATAAACATAGAATTGCAGATACTACTTTATACTTTGTCTAGACAGTTGATTATAAAATTTTCAATGTGAGCATTTACACCAAAGGGATCAGCCAACACTATAAATCAGGACTTGATTTTTTCATTTTGTTGATTGTTCTAGACTTAAGAAAGTCAAAGATAAAAAGTCAATATAATTCAAACATAAAAGTACTCTATTTTTTGAGAATCTTTTGGTAAATCTTTACTAGCATAGCCTTTGCTGCCTCCTACTCTAACCTAAATCAAGTAATTCATCTTCAATTTATAAGAAACAATGTGTCCGTTCCAAAGTGAGAATGGCAAAATAAGAGAAGCAGGCCTACTTTGTAATGGATATATCTTCTGTGGAAGATTTGGGGAGAACATGAATAGGAACTGCAAAAGATAAGATAACAAGTATTGTTTAAGAAGCTGTATAACATAGTGGAAAGGATTTGCCCAACACAAAGTGGGCTTTCTTTAGAATCTGTTAACATTCTGTGGATGTGAGATGCTGCATTTAAGTTGTTCCCTTGTTATCCTTCATTTTCACTTTGGGAAGGGCCCCTTCCCTGTTTCAGTGAAACATTTCCTAGAGCAGAGGTGTTAAATATGGAGTCTGCTGGCCATATGCAACTCACAGGAACTGGATTAAAATGTAATTGGGAAATATTAAACAAAATAAATAAAAATGCAATAGAGAATGGATAGCAAGACATTTTAAAACCAAGTCAAATCAAGCCTACAAAGATCGTTTCATGTGAATTAATTATCATTGTTTTTATCTGTTTGTCAACTAGATAGTATCTAGATGATAGTTTTTCTATCATTACTTATATGTAATTTATCACTGGTAACATACTAGAAATGACTTTTATTTGACTATATCCAGGTTGAGAAGAGTACAGAAAGTGACAAAATAGATGAACCTAAAAATCCACACAGGAAAAAAAATAAAACAATTAGTTGAAGAATGCTTACTAGCTATCAATCAACAAACATTTATTAAGCATCTACTATGTGCTAAACATTGGAATAAAAAGATAAAAATGAAATAGTTTTGGCCCTTATTGATCTTTTTTTTAATGGGAGACATGTACATACATAAATAGAAAAGATATATAACATATAATATGGAAACATACATTAATGTATGCATTCTCATATATAGGATATTCCAAAAGTGCAGTTTTAATCTATTAAAACTTACGACTACACTAAGATTTTTGAAATACACTGTGCTTAAGTGTATACATGTATGTATGTGTGTGTCTGCATAGATACACATATACATATATACTAAGTAAATATATGATGTAAAATCTCTTGTACTTATTTAATATTTTATCTATATATATTTGTTATATATATACATATATGTATATACATACACATCTAATAAAAGATATCCCCAAAATCTGAGTGTAGTTTTAAACTCTCAAAACTTATGACTGTTAAGACTTTTAAGATACCCTGTGCATGTTTGTATATAAAGGTATGCATATAAATATGTATGTACCTATCTATACATATGTAAATGTTACAATAAATATGTGTAAAACCTCTTGCACTTATTTCATATATAAATTATTTTTAGATATTTAGATATTTTATGTACATGTGTATGTGTATGTGTAAGAAATAAATATGAGAAGCTAATTAACTTGCCAAGTGTCATATCACTAGTATGGATGACAATGGGACTTGAACCCAGATCTTTTAGGTTTTGAGGCCCGATTTTCATCACTATGTCATATTTGTACTTGACACTGAATCAATTGAATCAACCTCCTGAACTATGTAAAGCTTCTCCAGAAAAATCCTCAATAATGTAAAAAAAAAATGATCCAATGACCTATACCAGAAAACAAAGATTTTTAAGATACATATTGTCTAGCTTGCAATACTCAACTGAATCCACAGATTGTCAAGATCTGACATCTCTGTCTTAGGGATGTTTAATGATTTGGATCCAAAAGTGAGCACAATAAAGAACTTGATCTGAATTAGATTTTGGAAATTGTGAGGAAATTTTAATAAACCCAACCTATTATCTACCACAAAAGTCTACCCCACACCATCATCATCATCAATCATCAATCATCATTATCATCATTAACCACCACCACTACCATCATCACCATCACCATCCTCCTCCTCTTCATCCAAGCTAGCATGGAGTAATGTATAGATTACTGGACTTGTAGTTAAGAAGATCTATGTTCAAATGCTGCCTCAGACACATTGGATATGTGGTTCTGAGAAAATCACTTAATTTTTCCGTGCTTTAGTTTCTTCATCTGTAAAATGAGCAGGCTAGACCCAATGTTGCAAAGTCTTTATTTCCACCTTTAAATCCCTGATCCTATGATATTATTCTAACAACAGTGGAATGGGATGGGATAATTACAGGAATTACTATTTTGCAAAACAGATCATGACATATCAAATCTTGTCTTAGCTTCCCCAAATTTCCTAAACTTACAGAAATAGCCCTTGAATCACTCTATCCTTAGTTTAGAAATAATGGCAAAAATAAGCACCTAGCTAGTTCTAGAAAGAACCCCAGCATTCACCTAGCACAGACTCCTGATTTTCCAGATGACAAACTCAAGGTCTGGAAAAATAAAATGATTTATTTAAGGTCACAGGTATTAAGTGCAGTTTAGAGATGAGAGCACAGATCTTCTGACTACAAGCTCAGAGTACCACATCATATCCTACAGCATCTCTTTACATATTCTCTAACATTAAATAAACACATAGGTTTCATTTATTTGAGATTTTGTCCCAAACTCAGTGATTGGATTGATTTTTTCTTATCTTTCTATGTTTTGATTAATTTAGGAAAAGTTTCCCTTATTTAATGAGGAGTGATGACAGATTTTATTCCATCTATGAACTTTAGCCATTACAAAAATACTATAAATGCTTATGAACCTATGTATGAAAGCAGATTTTCTGGTATTTCACCAAATTTGAGGCCATGTTATTCACCTGAGTTCTTCCAGATCAGGCTTCAATCATGAAAAATGACAACAGGTAATCTTGTACTTGTCTACAAGATTTGTTCACACATGAATCATTTATAATAGATATGGTCATATATCAAGTATAAAGGCTAAAGAATCTATTTTTTGAAAAGTTGAGGGAGAGAAGATGTGGAAGGAGGTACATGGAACTCAATATTTTAATCATATTTATTTATTTAATATTTTTGCCAATTATATTAAAAATGATTTTTATATATTTTTGAAGCTTTTGGGTTCTAGATTCTCTCCCTTATTCATCCCCCTGCCCTAGTTAAGAAACCACACATGAAATTATGCAAAATATTTCCATAACAGTCAGAATTCAAAAATTTTTAAGACATTGTTAAAATTTTTTTATTTACATGTAATTGAGAAAAAATAAAAAATAAATGTAAAAAAGTTGAGGGAGAAGAATAATATACACAAAATACCATGCCCCTGCACACTCCCCCACACCTCTCCAGGACTTTCTAACAGCCACTTGCTATAACAAAGAAAGATAAACAGATTTTTAAAAATCCCAACATGTCTCAGACATCTAGGTATCTTTTAAATATACAATTTTCATATCTTAGCCCAAGATCCTATCTAGATTGCTCCTGAGACTTACCTGCCTTGTCTTATGGACCTCATAGACATCTTGTGGCATCTCCCCTTCTCTCTTTCTGACCTTTCTCTTACCACAAACTCTCAAGCACTTATATGTTTTATAGACTAAAGTTACAACTTGCCGTTTAACAGTCAAGACTATTTCAAGTTCTACCAAAATAAAAATTAGCCAGCAGAAAGTGCAGGGCTCATTGGCTTCCTATGTCAATATAGGTCCTTCTCAAATCTTACTCAGTCTACAAGCCCAGATATCAGATCTTATTATTAGATCATTATCAGATCATAAGTGCAGTAGCCATCTTTCACATATGACCACTACATGGATGTACTCTATATCTCAGAAATTTAACTGTTGCTTCATTTATAAAGCTCTGTCTAACCTCATCATTGCAAAATTCTGTTTTAAAGTGGGCACTGGTCCTCCTTGAATCTGAGCCAAGGAATATGATTGCCCACTTGATTGTGTCCCAGGCTTATCTACCTTCTTCCAAGATGTGGACAAAGCAGGATATAATGTTACATTCTACAACAGAGATACCAAACAGGGATAGGACCGTATAGTAAAAAAGGTAGAGGCTGATGTTAGAGTTAAGCTTTAAGGTGAACTTCATCCTTCCACTAACTGGCTGTGTGACTAAGGGTAAATCATTTAATCTCTTTGGATCTCACCTTCTTTCAAGTAAAATTTAGGACCCTGGTATTATCAGCCTCATTGGATTGTTCTCAAGTAAGCAGCGTGCAATTATGAATCATTAGTATAGCAAGATTCATATGATTATTTTCTTTTAAAAATATTTATTTAAAATAAATACAAAATAAGAAAAAATAGAAAAAGAAAGGCAGAAAAGGGAAAATCAAACATTGTCATGTGTCCTGCAGAACATCAGAGAGGATTCAAAATATATAACAATAGATGTCCATTTCAAGAAAGCATATATAATAATAGAAAATATATTCATGATTGTATATCTTTTCTTTGCTGTGCATTTTTTCTTTATTCTTTTTTCCCCTTTTTATTTTCCCCCTCCCCTAAGCAGGTTACAATTAAGCACAGATATACATACAAACATACAACATATATACACATATACATATACATACCCGTATATCTATAAACACAAATATATCTATACCTATATGCATATACACATATGTGTACATTTTGTATATATATGTATATACACACATGTGTATATTTTTCTAATAAATTCTATCCTGTAGTTTACCTCTCGAATCTGTGGAGAAGGAAGGAATTTGTGTCCAAAGAAGAACTGGAACTCTTAATTGAACACCAGATAGATAATTTTGATTATATTGAGTTACAAAGGTTTTGGACAAATAAAACTAATGCAGACAAGATTAGAAGGGAAGCAATAAATTGGGAAATCATTTTAAAATTTAAATGTTCTGATAAACGCCTCATTTCTAAAATATATAGAAAATTGACTCATATTTATAAGAATTCAAGCCACTCACAAATCAATAAGTGGTCAAAGGATATGAACAGACAATTTTCAGAAGAAGAAACTAAAACTATTTCTAGTCATATGAAAAGGTACTCCAAATCACTATTGATCAGAGAAATACAAATTAAGACAACTCTGAGATACCACTACACACCTGTCAGATTGGCTAAGATGACAGGAAAAGATAATGATGAATGGTGGAGGGGATGTGGGAAAACTGGGACACTGATACATTATTGGTAAACAGATCCAACCATTCTGGAGAGAAATTTGGAACTATGCTCAAAAAGTTATCAAACTGTGCATACTACTGGGCCTATATCCCAAAGAGATCTTAAAGGAGGGAAAGGGCCCCCCCACATGTGCAAAAAATGTTTGTGGCAGCCTTTTTTGTAGTGGCTAGAAACTGGAAAATGAATGGATGCCCATCAATTGGAGAGTGGCTAAATAAATTATGGTGTATGAATGTCATGGAATATTATTGTTCTGTAAGAAACAACCAACAGGATGATTTCATAGAGGTATGGAGAGACTTACATGAACTGATGCTGAGTAAAATGAGCAGAACTAGGAGATCAATATACATGGCAACAAGATTATACGATGATTGATTCTGATGAACATAGTTCTCTTCAACAATGAGATGTTTCAAACCAGTTCCAGTTGTTCAGTGATGAAGAAAGCCATATACACCCAGGGAGAGGCCTGTGGGATCTGAGCGTGGACCATAACAGCATTTACACACTTTCTGTTGATGCTTGCTTACATTTTGTTTTCCTTCTCAGGTTTTTTTTCTTGTAGATCTAATTTTTCTTGTACAGCAAGAACACTGTATAAATATTTATACATATATTCGATTAAAATTATCTTTGTATGTATTTCGAAAATAAAAATCTATTATTTTAAAATAAATAAAGGAATAAATGAACCCCCAAGCAATGTTTAAAAAATAATGAAGGGGACAGCTTCAGAAAACCTGAGAAGACTCATATGAGTTAATATACAGTTACATGAGCAGAACTAGAAGATCAAACTTCATAGTAATATCAACATTGTAATGATAATCAACTTTGAAAGACTTAGCTACATGGATCAATGCAGTGATCTAAGAAAATTCTAAAGGACACATGATGAAAAATTTCCAGAGAGATAAATAATGAACTTTGAGTGAAAATTGAAATAAAATTTTTCTTTCTTTTTCTTGTTTTATTAGTGACAGGTGTGAAAATGTTTTGCATGATTTTATATATATACATATATGCACATATATGTATATATATATATATATATGAGTGTTATTTATTTCTTTGCTTTCAATAGGTGGGATAGGGGTGGAGAGGAAAGAATTTGAACCTAAATGAAAATTATTTTTAAAGAGTTGAGAGAAGGAACAAATCTAGAGAAAGGTGGGAGGACTGCTATGAATTGATGCAAAGTGAAAAGACTAGAAGAATACAATAAATAATGATTATGAAAACATAAAAGAAAATAACTATCAAAGATTTAAGAACTATGATCAATAAAAAGAACAAGCATGACTCCAAAAGACAGGCTCAATCTTATTTCCCATTTGTTGAAAGAGAGGTGATGAGCTACAAGCATCAAATTAGACAAATACTTTCAGATATTGCCAGTGGGGAAATTTGTTTTACTGGACTGTACTTATTATAATAGGGGTGGGAGGGAAGGAGTAGGGAATTTGTGCAGTATCAATTAAGTGTCAGGCCCTATGCTTAGGACTTTATCTCAATGATCCTCATAACCTCTTTGAAGTAAACCCCATTTTATCGTTGAGGAAATTGAGGAAAACAGAAGTTAGGTGATTTGTCCAGGGTTACATGGTTACTAAATGTCTGAGGCTAAGCACTAAAATTCAACAGATTCATATGAAGTTCTCCTCTTCTTTCCTTTGTATATGGAAATGTCTGCATTTGCTGATATTTAACAAATTTATAATTTTAAAAAAGACAATAAAAATAGTGAACTTTAGAAAAAAAAATTTTAAAAAGCAAACAGAAAAGTATATGGGTAGATTGAGAAATTAGAGGGAGAAAATTTCTTTTTAGGAGATAAAAATTTTTATTGCTGCTGATAAAGAAAGCCATTCCAGAGAGTTTAATCAATTTATCAATACATATGTCAGGCTTTGTGCCAGGTTTTAAGGATCCAAATGTAATACCTACTCTGGGACGCTTTAACATCTTAACACTCCCAGGTTAGTTTTTCAGACGGTGACTGCTGATAGGTTCCAGAAGTGTCCTCTGTGTCTATGCTTATGAAACTATAGTACAGAAGGTTAGGTAAAAACTGTGACAAAGAATCTCCTCTTTAACTTGGTCCAAAACAAACAAACAAATAAATAAATAAATCGATGGATAAATAGATAGTTAAATAAATAAACAAGTGAAAGAAAGAATGAATAAACAAACAACCAAATAAATAAATAAATGCACCAGTCAAACTGATACCTGTTGAAGCCCTTAGCTTAAAAAGACCAAGGTCTCCCATTTCATCCAGAGCCATTTCTAGTTGTCTTGATCTATATCTTGCCACTGGACACAGATTTCTCTGGAGGGAAAGGTGAGGCAGGTGTGCACAGTTCTTTCTGGCTCAAATCCAATTCTTTTGCCTGTCATGTCATTACGTCCTTGATGTGATGGTAATCTTTGAGAATGAAGAACAAACAACAACAACAACAACAACATATAGAAACTCACATTTGTGAGTTGAATCTTTAATTGTCAATCAATATGGCCAGTTTTTCTTCTTGTGATACCCTTATGCTACTAGTTGTAGCATCTTAATTGAACAAGTCTTTCAGGTAAACTCTTTAGTCTTTGGGGAGATAATCTGTTTTAATGAACTTGAATATTTATAAATGTATAAAACCAAAACCAAAAGATATTAAATTTAAGAAAAAATACAATTATCCATCGCTGGTCAAAGAGGAAACCCCAGTTCTGTAGCACTCCAACTTCAGACTTGCCATCTAGGGACTGGGAAAATTCTTTTTTCTAAGATAGAGTTAAGTATTCATTTTCTATTAGTAGGGACTATTTACATTTTGAAAATATTCATCCATTTCAGTTAGATTTTTAGATATATTGGCATATAAATGGTCAAAATAGATCCTAATGATTCTTTTGTTTCACCTTCATTGGTGGTACATTCACACTTTTCATTTTTGATATTGGCAATTTGATTTTCTTCTTTTTTTAAGTCAAATTAACCAATGATTTATCTAGTTTATTTTTCTTTCCATAAAATCAGCTTGTTTTATTTTTTAGTTCAATTTCTTTTTTTCTTTTTCTTTTCTTTCAAATCTATTAATCTCTTCTTAGATTTCCCCCCTTTGGTATTCAATTGGTAATTTTAATTTTTTTTTCTAGTTTTTTAATGATATGGCCAATTTTTTGATCTTCTCTTTCTCTTAGTTATAGGTGTAAGGTTTAAATATATTTTTCCAATAAGTACTGTTTTGATTGCATCCCACAAATTTTTGGTACATTGTCTCATTGTTGTCATTTTCTTTAATGAAACTATTAATTGTTTCAATGATTTGTTCATTGACCTATTCATTATTTAAGATTGGATTATTGTTTCCAATTAATTTTTAATCTATGCTTCTTTCTATGACCCTTTATTGAATGCAGTTTTTGTTGTATTACGGTTTGCAAAAGATGCATTTAATATTACTGCTTTCCTGAATTTGTTGGTGAGGTGTCTATACCTTAATTTTGTTGTTTTTCAGTTATTCGGTCACATTCAACTCTTTGTGACCCCATGAACCATAACACACCAAGTCCTTCTAGTTGCTACTATCTCCTGAAGTCTAGTTCATGTGTATTGTGTCCATGACATTATCTATCCATCTCATCCTCTGCCACCCCCTTTTCCTTTTGCTTTCAATTTTTCTAACCATCAAGTTCTTTTCCAGTGATCAAAGTATTTAAAATTCAGCTTCAGAATTTGACTTTTCAGTAAATAATCTCAGTTGATTTCTTTAAGTATTAAATGTTTTTATCTCTTTGCTGTCAAATTCTGTGGCACTCAGTTTTCATTATATTCCAAATGCTCAGAGCAATACACTGCTTCTGGAAAAAAAACCATAGCTTTGAATATATGGACCTTTGCCAGCAAGGTGATGTCTCTGTGTTTTAGTATGCTGACCAGATTTTCTATATCTTTTTTTTTAAGGAACAAGTGTCTTTTAATGTCATGATTGCAATCACTTTCTGCATTGGTCTTTGAGTCCAAGAATATAAAAGATGACCCTGCTCTCATTTCTTCTCCCTTCATTTTCTAGGAAGCGATGGGATCATTTGCCAAGATCTTTTTTGATATTAAGATTTGAGCCAACTTTTATCGTCTCTTCCTTCCTCTTCATGAAGTGGTTTCTTAATCTTCTTCACTTTCTATCATCAGAGCAGTATCATCTGATTATCAGAAATTGTGAAAATAGTAAACTGGGAAAATTTTTTTTTTATATCCAAGGGTTCTGATAAAGGTTTAATTTCTAAAATATATAGATAATTGACTCAAATTTATGAGAATACAAGCAATTCTCCAATTGATAAATGGTCAAAGGATATGAACAGACAATTTTCATATAGAGAAATTGAAACCATTTCTAATAATATGAAAAATGCTTTAAATCACTATTTGTCAGAGAAATAAAAATTAAGAAACTCTGAGGTACCACTATATGTCTCTCAGGATGGCTAGATGACAGGAAAAGATAATGATAAATGTTGGAGGGAATGTGGAAAACTGGGACACTAATACATTGTTAATAGAATTGTGAACTGATCCAACCATTCTGGAGAGCAATATAGAACAATACATAAAGGGCTATCAAACTGTACATATCCTTTGATCCAGCAAAGTCTCTACTGGACCCAGATCCCAAAGAGATCATAAAAAAGGAAAAGGACCCACATGTTCAAAAATGTTTGTAACAGCCCTTTTTGTAGTGGCAAAGAACTGGAAACTGAGTGGATGCCCATCAGTTGGGGAATGGCTAAGTAAGTTATGGTATATGAATGTTATGGAATATTATTGTTCTATAAATAATGATCAGCAGAATGATTTCGGAGAGGACAGAGGAGACTTACATAAATGGATGCAAAATGAAGTGAGTAGAACCAAGAGAACATTGTACACAGCTACCACAAGATTATACAATGATCAATTCTGATGGACTTGGCTCTTTTCAACAGTGAGGTGATTCAGACCAGTTCCAATGGTCTTGTGATGAAGAGAGCCATCACCCAGAGAGATGACTATGGGAGCTGAGTGTGGATCACAGCATAGTGTTTTCACTTTTTTATCGTTTGCTTACATTTTGTTTTCTTTCTCATTTTTTTTCCTTTTTTGATCTGATTTTTCTTGTGCTTCAAATAATTGTGGAACTACGTAGAGAAAAATTGCTTATATTTATCACATATTGGATTATTTGCCTCTAAGGAGGGAGTGAAAGGAAAGGAGGGAGAAAAATATTTGAAATACCAAGATTTGCAAGGGTGAATATTGAAAACTATCTATGCATATGTTTTGAAAATAAAACGTTCAAAAAGAATTGAAAAAAAAAGAAATTGTTACATTTCTTCTGGCAATTTTAGCTTTTGATTCATCCACTATGACATTTCTCATGATTGCATTTTGCTTATAAATTAAATAAAGAAGATGACAACATACAGCCTTATTGTACTCCTTTTCCATTGTGGTTCTAACTGTTGCTTCTTGGTCCTCATACAAGTTCCTCAGGAGACAAGTGAGATAACGTGGTACCCCCATCTTTTTGAGAACTTTTCACATGACAAGGCTGTCATCCATCAGAGGTTTAATGCCTCAATTCATGGTTAATTTTTGTGATGATGCCATGTAAAATTGAGAAAAGGTATACTCTCTATTCTCTTTCAGTTTTCTCCAGAAGTCTATCATATCTAACTTTTCTAAAAATCTATTTATCATCTTAACTTCTTTCTTATTAATTTTATGGTTAAATTTATCTATGTCTAAAAGGGAAAAGTTAAGTTTCTGTAAAATACATGGACTCATGTATAGGAAGGAATGTATAGGAATATTAGAGAGATAAAAAAGATCCAGTTTGTGAAGAGATTTATATGCTGAACAACACAAATTTCTATTTTTTCCTAGAGATAATACGGAGACACTAGTTATGGTTATGGTAAACGACACATGGTAAAAACTATCCATTAGGTAAATCATTCTGGCAGTGAGTGGAATATGGATTGGAGAAGAAGACCAATTAGAAGCTTATTTTAATAGCCCAAGTGAGAGGTGATGAAGAGTATACTATGTGGGTTAAAGTAAAACACACAAGTAGAGTATTGCATTGATTTATCATTTGAATATAGGTCCTCTGACTTCAAATATTGTCTTTCCACTAACCACTCAGAATACTTAAGCAACCTAAGTCTCATACTTAGATCATACTTAACATTAAAAATCAAGGACATGGGGAATACGATGAGGGCTAAGGGAAGTACAGATATAGTAAAGAAGAAATAAAAGGATAATAGATGGCTGAAAGACTTCCTTTCTCTGTTCTATTTTGGAGTTAGGCTTTTTAAAGCAAAATTGTTATGCAATGAGGGTTCTGTAACTGATTGTAAAACTTTCCCCATTTAAAAAAATGATCTTCAGGTTGTTTGAAGATCACAAGGAATGTTTTGCACCCTTCTAATATGGGTAACATTTTTGAAAGAAACTTAGCACCAAATTTAAAGTTATGTGAATAAACAAAACAGGGTATTCTAAAAATATTACTTAAATTTTAAGCTACTTAATCTATTAAAGATTAAAACTGCACTAAGACTTTTGAGACATCATGACCATCTATGGAAAATTCATGCTTTAGGAAAAAATATTCTCAAGATTCATGAAACAGAGAAAGTTTGGGAAAAAAGTTATTTCTTACCAAAATAACTTCTGTGGAATGAAAAAAGTAGTTTTTTCTCCTAGATCAAATAGCTTTATATAACAGACCACCTTACAGTGAATAGACACCCCGGGCAGAATTGTGTGTGCCATTTTTTTTTTCTATTTATCAGGCACTTAAAGTGCTCCATGGTAACACATGAGAACAACAGCAAACTCTAAACATTTCTGCCCAGTGAGTTCCATGGTGCTGAGGGAAGCCAATGGCACCATTGTTCCACCAAAGCTTGCCAAGCCCTTCGAGCACACACCATCACATTAGAGGGACATAGGTCTGCCATAGGCAACCTTTTTGAAGTACTGCACCCCTTCCTTGCTTTAGTCCCTCCTTCTCTGGAGGTGTTAATACAAACATCTTTCTGTGTAAAATAGTTTCATTATTTATAAGAGTTGCTTTTTTTGCCAGCAAAGTCCCAGACTTTGGTGGCTTTTCAGCAGCTGAACAACTGGATATGTGTCTCCAAAGATATCATAAAAATTTAGGTAAACGGAGATTGAAGGCACATACTCTGCCTTATGAAAGTAATCTCTTATGAGTGTTGGATTGTTGCTGGCCAAGAGAAACAGAGACAGCCCCCTTTGGAATGAGGTGCTGACAGTGACAGGTATTACTCGGCTGATCACAATGGAAGCATTTATATATTTACTGAAACTTGCTAAGACTTTCATCTCATGGCTTTCTTACATATTTAAGGAGAAAAAACAAGTTTATCACTGAAAGAAAATAGTGTCAAATGAACGTGTATTCTTGTACATTTAACACTGACTTCAGCATTAAAAGAGTTTAATGAGGATTTTTTCTGCTTCTTAATTTCCCCTCCTCTCTTTTCTGTGTTTTCCTCCTCTTGAACTTCTTGTGATTCCCCAAACCAAATTGACCTCAGAGCACTGGCAAAGTCTGAAATGCAATGCCTGAAGCTCATCTTTTGAGCTGGTAATAAAGAGTTTTTTGTTTTAAATTATTTTCCATCATAGTCATGCTGTCTCCAAAGGTCAGTACTTCATCCTGTGTGGTGTTGTGTGTGTGTATGCACATATTTAAAATAAAGTGGTTACTGAAATAATAGCATCTGTTCTTTTCACTAAAGTTTCTCTTTCAGGTGAAAATACTAACTTAATTTCATTCTTTTGCTTCATGTTAGCATCATTTTTGTATGCAAAGAACTGCTACCTCCCTCAAGTTTTATGATACTGATTACTATGGAAAAATTTATCTAGAAATGTAAATTTCTTTAAAGCTTAGCCTTTTCTCTTCATAAAGAAAGATCATTTATGTTGCTTTTAAGATTCCAATTTTAAAGTATATATGCCAAGGTGTTCTAAAGTCATTTTATAATAACCTTAAGTGTTAGAGCTTTGAAATATGGAATTTCTGCTTTAAAAAACTAGTATTTTTGATAAAATATTAGTAATCAAATGAAAATGTTTAAAGAAGCTTTGTTAAACCAAAAGCCCTAGTTTATTTACAATATTCTTTTTTCCTTCTTTAATGAAGGGAATGTCTTTCGTGTTCTTAATTCTTTTCTTTTCTCTCTAGTCCCTGAATATGTATATAAGTTCTCGTGTGTGTGTGTGTGTGTGTGTGTGTGTGTGTGTGTGTGTGTGTGTAGTGATGACTAGGATAAGAAAACAGAGCCAAAATGGAAAAGTCATCTATTCATTAACCTTTTCCTTTCTGGTGTTTGTAGATTTTCTTCTTCAAAGTCTTTATTGTATTAAAGAGATGCAATTTCTTTAGATAAGTTCCTTTCTTTTCTTTCCTCTTCAATGTTTCCTTCTTATTCCTCCTACTACCCTCCTCCACTTTAAAAAAATAAAATTCATCATTTAAAAAGTAACTAGAAGTTTATGGAAGAAAAATTAGTCCTAAATGAAAGAAGGAAGATTTCCAGTTGATTCACAGGAATTCTTAATGCTTTCACACATCTCAGGATGGGGAGGAAAATGCATTTAGGTTAAATAGAAAAAGGAGGGCCTTTGCATCTTTATCTGCCCAAAATATGTTCATCTGCATAAAGTAACATTTTTTTCATGTAACTTTCTATATAAACTGTAAATAAAACAAATATCTATAGTTCTCAAATGAGCCACATGTAAATGTTTCAACAACAAAAAATCCAAATATAGGTGTATTACTATTACTTCTTTTCATAGATCACTGAATCTAAACTTTATCTGAAGAGATCCTCTCTATAATATTCCTAAGAAGAGTTCTAGAGCACATTTCCAGGTCTTCAGAATTTTACCACCTGCATGGCCCAGTACTTCAAAATCAACGTGTCCCAAACCAAACTATTTTTCCCAATCCCTTCCCCCTCAAACTTTCCAAAACTGTGCTTATCATTCTTACATTTCCATCTCTGTCTGTGATATCAGCATTCATCATCATCATCAAGTAACATTTTGAAGTACTTAGTATGTGCCAGGCACTGTGTTAAAGCACTGAGAATGTAAAAAAGTTGTCTCTCTCTCTCTCTCTCTCTTTCTCTCTCTCTCTCTCTCTCTCTCTCTCTCTCTCTCTCTCTCTCTCTTTCTCTCTCTCTCTCTCTCTATATATATATATGTATATATATATATATATGTAATATGTATATATGTATAAATATATATAAGTAAATATACAAGCATCCTTTTTGTATCCCCAGAGCTTAGCTATAGATAGATATATAAAAGGTATATGTCATATACTCATAGATACTTACATATACACACATACATTCAGACATACATACATATATGTGACCTCAAGGAGCTTACATTTTATTGGGAGAAACAATATGCAAACAGCTTTGTAGTCAAGGTGAGTAAGAGTAAATTCAGAATGAAGACACAGCCACATTGGATTAGAAGTGTGTATGATGGGAGAGCCGTGGGTTAGGAATGTGGAGAGGACCAATAAAAAGTTCTTGTTCCAAAGTAGGATTTGAATTGAGACTTAAGAAACCAAGGTAACTAGGAGGTAGAGGAAGAAGAGACAATATTCCTGGTAAAGAGCTAGCCAATGAAAAGGTATGGAGTAGAGAAATGAAGTGTTATCTTTGAGGAACACCAAGAAGATCAGTGTCTTGAACAGAGCACAGAGAAGGAAGTAAAGTATGAGAGATTAGGAGGACAAGAAGAGGTTTTGTTGTGATAGGCTTTGGAAGTCAAACAGAGGATTTTATGATTCTGGAGGGAACCACTAACCTTGGTTGATATGGGAATGGAAGAGTGATATGATCAGATTTATGCTTTAGAGATATCATTTTGGTAGCTGAATGAAATAGAAATAGATTTTAGACAGGATGATCCAACTAATAGCCTATTTAAATAGTTCAAGTGTGAAGCAATGAGGTTCTATAGAACCTATGTATAAAGTATCCTGTATAAGGACACTGTAGCAGTGTGAATGAACTAAAGGGAGTGTTTATGAGAAATGTTAAAAAGGAAAGTTCTGGTGAGATAATGGATACCTGGGGGAGTAAGAGGGGAGAATCAAGGATGAATGGAGCTAGGTTGTCCTTAATGCCACCCTTGACCATTGGAGGATGACAATTCTTCCATGTTTGAAACCTGGTGATTATTTTTGACTTTTTCCTGTTTCTTACCACATACATTCAACCCACATACTGTGTGTCCTGTTATCATCTCCAACTCCACAATATCTCTTAGTATCTGTCTCTTGCTATTTATAGACACTGTTACCACCTAGTAGAAAGCCTTATTCTTATCCATCTAAACTTCTAAACCTTTATTTTCTCCCAAAAGCCTTTCCTTATTCTCCCAGTTAAGAACTTTTCTCCTCAGACCTTTTATAGCACTTTATTTTGTGATTTTTTTGAATTATTTATAATATTGTGTTATGTTAACAAATATATATATATACCTTGGAGATGTTGCAGGTTTAGTTTCAGATCACTTAAATAGAGTATCACAATAAAGGGACTCAATGAATTTTTTGGTTTCCCAATGTATATGTTATGTTTATACTATATTGCAGTCTATTAAGTGTTAAATAGCATTATATCTAAAAAGGTATATACCTTAATTCAAAAATACTTTATTACTAAAAATGCTAACAATAATTTGAGACTTCAGAGGTCATAATCTTTTTTTGCTGGTGGAGGTTCTCTCTTCAGTGTTGATGATTTCTGGATGGTTAGGGTATTGGCTGATGAAGATTGGAGTGAGTGATTGTGGCAATTTCTTAAAATAAGACAATATTGAAATTTGTTTCATGAGTTGACTCTTCCTTTTACTTGAACACTTAGAGCCCATTGTAAGATTATTAATGGGCCTAATTTCAATATTGTTGCATTTCAGGGAACAGAAAGGGCCAAGGAGAGAGAGAGATGGGAAAGGCTGATTGGTAGAGCAGTTAGAACATGCATAACATTTGCTGATTATGTCCCCCTATATCATATGGGCAAAGTTCTTAGTACCCCTAAAACAATTATAATAGTAACACCAAAGATCATTGATCACAGATTGCTTAAACAGCTATAATGACAGTGAAAAAAATTGAAATATTGAAAGAATTACCAAAATGAGACATAGGAATAGAATGTAAGCACATGCTGTTGAAAAAAAATGACTGTGATAGACTTTTATGTTGTAGGATTGCCACAAACCTTTAATTTGTAAAAAAAAAAAAAAAAAAAAAAAAGGCGATATCTACAAAGAGCAATAAAGTGAAGTACAATAAAAAGACATGCCTGTAATTAGTTGTCTGTGTGTATATAATGGATTGGCTAGACTATGAACTTCATGAGGGCAAGAACATGAGGGGATTTGTAAATAAACCCTCAGTGCCTAACACAGTGCTTTGCATCTAATAAGTGCTTGATGCATGTTTGTTGGATAGAGGGGAAAAAAGTACTTCTGGATTCCACAACATTGCTTCTGGAAGTGCAGAAGGCATCTTCCTGAAGTAGTCTATTCTGCTTTTGGCATGTTCTAATTTTTAAGAAGTCTTTCCTTTTATCAAACTGAAATCAGATTCTACACCTTCGACCTACTGTTTCCAGCTGAGCTTTCTGAAGACCAAAAAAGAAAAGGCTTATTCATTCCTCTGTCTAACAGCATTTCAAATAGTTGAAGATGGCTACCAAGTGCTCTTTATTTTTGATTCCAAAATTTCCTTCAATTAATCCTTTATGTTTATAGTAACTAATCATTTCATTATCTTTCTTGATCAACTTCCTCTAGACCCTCATTGGCTAACCTTCTTAAAATGTGGTATCCAAAACTTAATTCAATTCTCTAGGCATGATTTTATAAAGTGAAAGTTCAACTGAATTATCACCTTCATTTTTCCAAAAATCATTTTTCTTAATGTTGCTTATTATATTTGTTACATTTATTATTATTAGATTTGATCCAAGATCACACAATATATTTGAAAAGGAAGTCCATTTCATTCTTCTAAGCTAACCATAGTTGTTCAAAAGAATTTGGATAAAGCAGTTATATGTGAGGAATCAAATGGATAAAGACAGCATTTTATTTAGATAACAGCATTATTACTCACCTATTTGGCACATGGATAGTGTATAGAATGAGGAGACAGAAAGAATAGCAATCATATCCCACTCAGATATTTAGCTCTTTGACCTGAACAAGCTACTTACTTTTAATTTCCTCATCTGTGAAATAGTGAATATGGCACAGAGCTGATATGAGAATCAAATGACTATATATAACACTTTTCAAACTCTAATGTGCTATATAAGTGCTAGTCATTATCAATACATATGTTTTAGACAAACATTTCAGAAAGAATGGATTGGATTCAGAATTCAACAGAATCTAGAGATGGGATTGGCAAATGCCAGTCTGGGGACCAAACCCAGGCTACTTGCATGTATGACTAGCAAGCTAAAACTGGCTTTGAGCTTGCAGACGATACAAAAAAGATCAAATAGTATTTAGCCTTTGGGCCATATTTTGTGGGATCTTTGAACTGGAGAGTGGACTCAATTGCTTTTTAGTATTTTCACAGTACTTTTAATGATTCTAAGCTTTTTCCTGAAATAAACCCCCTCTTTTTTTTTTTTGGCTTTTTTGCTGAGGCAATTGAGGTTAAGTGACTTGCCCAGGGTCACTCAGCTAGGGAATGTTAAGTGTCTGACACCAGATTTGAACTCAGGTCCTCCTGACTTCAGGGCTGGTGTTCTATCCACTGCACCACCTAGCTACCCCCAAACCCATATTTTTAATACTAAAATGGTAGGGATGATATATTGTTCCACAGTCTACACTCCCCAAATCATCCTCACTTCAGATCACCTAAAGAGCAATGGAGAGATACATTATAAATGTAAATAAACTGACATAGTGTAATGATGAACAACAGAAATGGTGTAAAATGTATAATCAGAGATACAATAGCAAAACCAAATATTACTTATATAGATCTGTCATCTTTATAGTCTACAGATATACACATAATTCAAGAACTCTGTGGAGAATTTATGGCAATATATGAACAAAAGTTTCACAGTATACATGGTTTGATGGAGCACCCATATCAATGAAATCCAGCCAAGGATTTGGCCCTAGTTGAATTTGCTTGTCAGAGATATTTTGGATTGGGTTTTTGCTGTTAGTTGTGAGAACTCACTGATTTGTGTCTTCTATTAATTTGGTAAGAATGTCCCATATGCATTTATTTAAGACACTTAAAATGTTGAATAGACAAAACCCAAAGACTAATCCACAGGACATTGAACTAGACAAGTTAACATTCACTCTCCAGCTCTAATTGTTAAACAGTTCAAAGTTTATACATCTTCAATTATTTCTATCTTTTTTTTTCTTCAGTAACTAATTTCTTCCCATTGGTCAATATCATATAGAGAATACACGTTCTGCTTATCATTATTTCGACCTTATGAGAGATAGAGGTCTAGTGGATACCTATATTGCCAAAGTGTTGCATAAATAAACCATTAGTGTTAGAAAGGGTGTTAGAGATATTTTCATGTAACCTTATCATTTGACAGTTAATCAGTAAGCAATTATTTAGTACTTACAATGCGCCAAGCAGTATGCTAAACACTGGAGATACAAAGAAAGGCAAAAGACAATCAGTCCCTGTCTTTGTGAAGCTCACAATCTCATGGGGGATGACAAGAAAACAAATATGTATAAATAAACTGTATTCAGGATAAAAAAGAAGTAATTAAATGAGGGAAGGCCCTGGAATTAAGAGAGATTGGAAAGTATCCTATAGAAGGTAGGATTTTAGTTGGAAACTGAAAGAAAAGTCAGAAGGCAGAGATAAGGAGGGAGAGCATTTCAGGTATGAGAGATTGTCAGAAAAAATGCCATACACACACACACACACACACATATGTGTGTGTGTGTGTGTGTGTGTTTCTAAATAATGAATGCCTTTGAGTGACAGATGATTTTGTAGTTGATCTTGGAGATGAGAGAGATAAGGGAGTGACAAAGTTGAATCTGTGCTTTAGGAAAATCACTTTGGCAACCTCAGTGGGGAAAGGATTATGGCAGACAGACTCATCATCCAGCTATCATAATAGTCCAGACATGAGGTAACAAGGACACTGATGCCCAAAGGTATTAAATGACTTGCCCAAAGTATATAAGAATTTTTCTGTGCCAGGTTTGTGTTCCATATCTCATACTCATCATCTATTTTCTCCTTTTGGTTCATTAGACTATTGTCTACCAAACACCAAATAACACCTCTATTTCTTTATTATTGGATTCTATGAATCTACATTCTTTTATCATTGGTGCACTCATTTCCCCCCATGTTTTTTATTTTTTGAATACACAAAGCTATGACATCGCCATGCCCTTTAACCAATTGGTTCCTTCTACATTCCTCATAGCAATATTCTAGTCATTAGTCACAGACCAACAAGCTTCAGTGATACTTCAAATAATTAACTGATTATTGTTTTGGCTGATAAGGACTAAAAGCATTGCTGCTTCCCAGGATAATTTATATCTTCAATTCCCTCTGGCATACATGGATTGATAGTTTGGTTTGGAGGTTGCCAATTTGTACAACTAAGGCAAAGGTAAATAGGGTATAAAGAGAGGAATTGTGTGTTGCAAAACACCTAACCCAATCGTTTCCTCCCTTCAAATGTCCTTTTTGTTTTCTGGAGACTGAGACACAAGAAGGAGAAAATGCTGAAAAGATGTTTATGTTAAAGATGATGTCTCATCCTACTCTATATTAGCTTCTTGGAGGATGAATACAGCATTCTTATCACCTTCTGTATTCCCTCAAAGAAGTTACACTTGTTTTTTACCCCTGATTTTGAGGGAGTGAATAAGTTAAGAATTCATATTTCACCTCTTAAATGTTGTTACTCTTGATGGGGCTCTCCTGAGTCAAGAATTTAAATACAACCAAAATTTAAAACTACAAGTCAGAATAAAATACATTAATTTTCTGAATGTAAATTTTATCTATATATGAATCACAATGCTAACACAAAAAGAAAAAATTAAATCAGAAAAAACTTAGGAAATTGAGCTTTTCTTTAATTTGAAGTTGAACCATGCCATTATTTTATTTTGAGACATTTAAGAGTAAAAAGTAAAATTTTTATGAGGTAAAATTGAAAGTAGCATATTTGTATTAACTTATACCATGTCCTAGCTAATAGAGAATGGTGATCTAGAACTTTCTGAATTCCATCATTTTATATCTTTCAAGAGTTATAGTTTTTCATATATTTCTACCATGTTTAATGAACTACTTGCCATCTAGAGAGGGAAGGCAGGAAAAATTGGAACATAAGGTTTTGCAAAGGCTAATGTTGAAGAATTATCCATGCATACGTTTTGAAAAATAAAAAGCTTTAATAAAAAAAAGAGTTGAACAAAAAAGTTACAGTTTTTGCTATCATCCTGGGAATTGTGATTTTCCAGTTGCCTTAATATTTAATATTTCTAGCCCCCTTTAGAACCTAGAAAATCAGTTTTTACAAGAACATTTAAATAAAAATGGTGAAAATTCTTTTGATGTACCTCTTTTTTTTTCCCTTCATCATTGTATTGAATTCAATTCTGGTGAGAGCAAAAGAATTTGGAAAAAACTTTAATATTGTTCAGAAGTCTTTTGGTAAGGATAAAAAATAAAAACTTAATGGAAAACTGCAGTGCAGTCGTATGCAAAAACACTTAGCTGATCCTGAAAAGTCAATTTGAAAAAAATGTTGGCTTCCAGGCATTGAAGTAAGCCATATCTTCCCCTTTCCAGTCATCCAATGAGAATTTCTCTGATTGAGAACAAGTCCTACTTGATGCCTCACTACCTTGTGCCAAGATTAGAGAGTCAAACTCTGTGTTAAATCTGACAATTTCCCCATCAGTAAAATCTTTAGTTTAAGAAGTTATACTTCCAAGTCCTCAATTTTTTCCAAAGAAATATTTGTCTGATTTCCTTTGCATTTTGAACCACCTAAACTACATTTAGGATAAATAGGAAGTAATTAAATGAGGAAAGACACTGAAATTAAGAGAGATTGGAAATTTTCCTACAGAAGGTAGGATTTTAGTTGGAACTGGAAAGAGGACAGAAGAGAAACCAAGAGTATTTTTTGAAAAGAAACCAAGAGTTCTTTGTACTATTTTCCACTAATTATTTTGAATATGACAGTAGCTAAACTAAAAAATATGTCCTTATTTTTTATTAATTTTCCACTCATGAATGGATTTTTATCAATTAACTTATTATTAGTGATGTTAAATACGAATTTAACCCTCCCCAAATTCCAACTGAGATAAAAATATACACAGATCTTTTAAACACAGGCACACACAAACATAAACAGAAATTGTACTTTAGATTTATATCTAAATGATATATAATCCAAGAGGGAGAAAATTTATGCAACTTTTGTGATTGTGACTTCCCTGTACTAATTACTTGATGGAGACCAACTATCAAAATGATAAGACTTAGCCTGATCATTCATTTTTTTTTATCAAATATCTGAATTGCCATTTATATGTAAAATATTATGTGTATTCTGGGTATAATGTTCTAAGTTTTGGGAAAATGAATAAAAAGATGATTGTAACACTGACCTTCCCCTCATCTAGCTTATGAGGTAGGAGGGGAAATAGATATGCAAATTAAACATGAAAATGCATTGGGAGATTTATAGAGAACTCAAAGTTCAATTATAGAAGTTTAGAGAATGTCAGTATCTGCTTGGAAGGGGGAGACGTGGAAGGAAAGAACAGTAAAAAGGGGCTAGAAATATTATATATTAAGCTCCATTTAGCTTAGTTCCTGCATTCAGGCTCCTGTGGGTTCCCAGTAGTATAGGAGTACCTAAAGTTACCTGAATGGGGATGTATTACTAGTATTTCATTGACAGATTTGGAATTTTCAGTTTTCTCCTAGTGTAGGACAGTTTTAGGGAACATTTTTCCTGCCAAGGACCTTTTGGATATTTTATAAAATCATTTGTGGGCCACACAAAATTACCAACTTAAAAAGTAAAGCAGTGGCAAATTGCTGTACCTAGCTTTCAGCTCATCATCGCCTGTAATTGCATTGGCAGGGCCAGATCAAATGATTTTGCCGGCCATATATGGCCTGTTGGTCAGACATTCCCCAACTCTGGTGGAGAGGAATAGAACTGAAATTCCTTCCATACACCTCTGCCAGTAGTGAAACAAAATTTAGAATTTTCCAAATCTTCCAGTTATGCAGAAAGTGCCATTTGGTCACATGATTACTTGGCATCTGTTCAAAATGAGTGCCATACTCTTGTCATTAACTTAGTCTTTGACTATTGTATTAGAGATTTAAATTTGTCAATTTTTGTAAAATGTATAAGCCCCTAGAGAGTCATCTAATGATGTAAATGAATCATTGCACACAATCAATTCAGTTAGTGTGAATTGATCATTATTGAGTGTGCTAATGGCTGAAATAAATGTTTTAACTATCCCAAGGTCTGGTTTCCCCAACATGCAACACATGGGCTAAATTCTATATTTGACTCTATTAAATATTTTCAAGATGACTTCATATAAGTCACTTAATACCATCTGTTTCTCAGTTATCTCAGATGTATGATGAGGACTGGGTAGAAAAGGACTTTAATTCTCAAATGAGTTGATGTTGCCAAATTATACATGTTTGGTCATCCCTTTAGCAATGGCCCCTCTGATTTTTGTAGAACATGTCATGTGTTATTCATATACTTCAAGTATATAGTAAGGAAAGAATAGAAAACATGAGAAAAATGGATTACACTAGATTCAGAAAGACTTCCAATGCGGGGTTTAAAAATTTGTTAACAGGAAAGTACATCAAATACATTTTCAAAAAAGAAAATCCAATTCTATCCATCTACAAATCTCTTGTTTTTACTTACAAATACCCATGAAAAATAATATGATGCTAAAGGTTATTTGTGGAATATGAACTACAATGAAAAGAACAGTTGGTTTACCCTGGTCCTTTTTCACCTTTTGATTTTTTCCCCTGAGATCTTCATATCTCTTTTTTGTGAGTATATGTATAACATATTAAAATAATAGCTCATATATTCAGAACAATTCATGATTTTAAAAGGATTTTTCCTCATAAAAGAGTTTTGAAGTAAGTAGTGCAATTATTAGTATCCCCATTTCTTTTCTGAAGAAACTGAGTCTCATAGACGTTAAGAATAAATACAATAAAAAAGAAGGTATATAATAATGGGGCAAGGTACACACTTTATAAATATCAGGACTGATACTTCAGCCCAGATCTTCTGACTTCAAGGGCAATTTTTTTTCACTTTACCAAATAGCATATAACATATGACTTTTAATTAATTCATTTAGTAAATATTTATTTAGTACCTATTGTATATAACTGTAATAGGTATAACTATTCTTAAGCACTCTTATGCACTTTGACTCAGAGAGGGCTGCAGCATACAATTTAATATGAGAGAAAGAACATGTAAACATATAATTTACATTACAAAGCAGAATGTAGTAAATACCATATAAGTATTTTTAAAACTTTTTTAAAGCTTGAGAAATATGAAAATGGATAGGGAAGATAAAGACAGGTGGGTGACTCCACAACCTGTGTGGCTGTACACAGTAGATACTTAATGATTATTTATTGAATTGATTTGAATTGAATTCCTAGTGAGTGCTTGGGATGCCGTAATAATGAATGAATAAACAAATAAGAGAGCAAACAAGTACAGTAAGAGAGGGCTGGTATTTTGCTAGTAACTCATGAAAAGGCTTTTACCTGTTCTGCTTCTTCCATATTTACTTCTTATATCTCTATCAGGGACAGAAATGTATATTCTGTGATGTCAGCTCTGAAAGCAGTTTTTAATAGGATGTATCTGGTAGAATCTTTCCCATAGGCCCCAAACATGATAACTGGATGTTGACTTTTACTCTTCACTTCAAATATTCAAATATGTCTATGAATTCACTAATTTTGAAATTCCCTCCAAGATTGCAGACCATATTTTTATATACCTGTTTCTCTGGGATGACATTTCCAATAAGTTCATTACAAAGGATCAATTAAGTATTTTGTAAGCCCCTTTCTCCTTCCACTGACATTTCAAGGATGCCAATAAAGCACTTTGGTTATCTGCCACATTGTTGCCATGTGAACAAGCCCATTTTATCTTCTTGTCATTCATCAATGACATTTTTTCCTGTTCTTTTTGAAAATTCTTCATTGGTTTATGTTGGAGTCTATTTAAGTCAAAGCATATACTTCCCCACAGCCCAGTGTTTGACATACAATTTTAATTCTTTGTGGACTAGTATGCTCTATACCTCACATCAATATAATGTTTGTATTAAAACTTGAGTGAGTGAATGAATGAATTAAAAATGTTTGTTATTTACTACATTGAAAGCAATGTGTTAAGCTCTACAAAGATGAATAAAAAAGCAACAGTCCCTCTTCTCAAAGTGTTTATATTTGAATGCAAATTTATTGAATAACTAATATGTTTTAGGTACTACACTAAGCACTTTACTAATACCACCTTATCTGGTCCTCATAATAACCTTGGGAAATAGGAGCTATTATAATTCCTATTTTAAAATTGAGGAAATTGAGGCAGATAGGGGTGAAGAAATTTACCTAAAGTCATACAGCTAGTAAGCATCTGAGGTTGTCTTTGCTTTCAGGTCTCCCAGACTCCAGGCCTAGCACTCTATTCAACATATCACTTATCTGTCTTTAAATATACATTTTAAAAGTTTCAGTTCCAAGTTAGATGGAGAAACTCCAGGTTCTTTAGGACATAGTGAAAAACAGATGATAATGTATTTCATTAGAATTCTATGGATAGAACCATATCAGTTACTAATATTGAACCATTTGACAGTGCCATGTACTTTAGTGGTAAGAACTTCTTTTCCCCAATAGCTGTGGATTCTGAGGAAATGAAAGATGGGATGGATGTAGAAATGGTTGCCAAGTATATCTCCAAAATGATTGATTCCTTGAATGACTGTGGGAGGCCAGGAAGGAAGAAAAGTCAATAATCTGGTGGGGGAGAACTGCTATTCTTAGCAGTCGAGCTCAGGATTGTGGGATGCTTTGATCCATGTCTGAAAGGAGGTGATTGTCCAGTTGTAGTTTGGTAGTTTGACTCAACTAGCATATGCTAGTCTCTCAGGGTGCCTTCAGCTAATCTGCCTTGCAAGACCCAGAGAAAGCAGGTGATCAGCAGTTAGCCAAGATGACTGACCCAGTTTCTGGAGGGAATGCCTCCCACCAAAGACTGGTTTCAAGCTCTGTGTTAGAAGCAGTACCAGTGGTATTTTATGGGAAGTCTGTGGTTAGTAAAGGAGGCTGGCAATTTCCTGAAGACAATTTGGCTCCCTTCCTCCCATTTTACTTTGGGCCCAGTATATTATCTGTTTCTACTTTATGTTCCAGATATGCATATTGAAGAAAGAACTTTATGGGTTCTTCTTCCAAAAGTTTTCTGTGAGTTGGGTAATGGATACTCCACATATTCTTAGTATTTCTGAGTATATGGCCATGCTAAACTTTTCTGAATAGTTAATTACAAGTATCTTCCAGAAATATTATAGATGTTTTAGGACTTAATGCAATAAGCATAATATTACTTGCAATCAGGAGCATCTGGAGTTCCTCACAATTTATAGCCAAATAAACTTGATATGCCTTTATTAAGGACATACTGCGTACAGGCACTGTGTTAAATGCTGAGGATACAAAGAAAGGCAAAGTCTGTCTCTGTCTTCAAGGAGCTCATATTCTAATTGAGGAAACAATCTGCAAATAATTTGAATGTATAAGATGTATACAGAATAAATAGAAGGTAATCTCAGAAGTAAGGCACTAACCATGGTGGGAACATTGGAAGATCTCTTGCAGAAGGCTGGAATTGAATCAAACACCTACTGTATGAGCAGTGTGCTATTGGTTTATAAATATTGTCCCTTGGTTCTTGCAACAACCTGGTGAGCTAAAGTACTATTAGTATACCCATATTACAGTTGAGGAAACTGAGGTAAACAAAGGTTAAATGACTTGCACAGGGTCATATAGCTATTAAGTATCTGAGGCTATATTTGAATTCAGATCTTCCTGACTTCAAAGCGAGTGTTCTATCCACTATGTCACCTGGCAGACAATTTCAGAAAAACCTTATATTATGAAATGATGCAAACTGAAGTAGTCAGAAATAAGAAAACAATTTATACAATAGCAACATTATATTTTGTTTTTTACCATAAAAGTGATTTATTATAAGGAAACTTTACATATAAACAACAATATTGAAAATATTGTACCTGCCATTTACAACCTTGATCAGAATTCTTTGTTGTACATGTATTTTTAAAAATCATTCTATAAATAATTAACAATAAACTAGTGCAATAAAACTGATGACTTGTTTAGAAGTAAGCATACAGAATGAAAAACTGAGAATTCTGGTTAATTAGTGTTTTTTCCCTTGTATGACACAAAACTTTTAAAATAAAATCTGAAGTACAAAGGCTAACAAACTGTAATCATGTATGTAACATTTTCCCCCTACAAGATAGTATGTATTAAAAAAAAGTTATTACATTTAAAACTTGGCTGAAGTTATACTTTATATTTTGTATACAACTTCAGATAGGTGCATTATTTTCTAATCAGTTTCATATTCAAATGAGTCTGAACAGGTTTTCCAAGCAAAACACAGTATATAAAGAATATTAACCTCATCTATACTGAAGTGAAAACTTGTTTCCCAGGAAATTTTTTTTAAATCACATTCATTTATTTTAATCTTAGTGCAAACACACAGCTTGGTAACATGAATATTGTTAGTAAATGAAATGACAAAGATTTTACCAAAGAGAAGAGAAGAGGGTACATTTTGTGAAGTAGATAAAGTTCTTGTCAAAGGATCTGAATTTGAATTCTACCTTTGTCACTTAACAAGCTATGAAACTTTGACAAGTCATTTAAACTCTCTAGAGCATCCATTTTCTCAGTGTGTGACTTTTAAATCCCTTTCCCCTCTATACGTAATATCCTAGAAAATAACTTCTTTCCAAATTAGTACATTAGAAACATTAAACAAAAATAGTATTCCTTTTATCTTGGTAATAAACTAATGATTTATGTTCAGCTCATTGTTTAAGTAGGTGCCCTTACAAAAGTAAAGAAAGAGTGATATGTAAAGTGGTGTAATAATGATATGGAGAGCTTGAGATAAGCTCACAAACTAATTTCACACGTTTATTGTTTTTGTTTTCATTTTTATCCTTTGTTGTTGTTTTTCATATTTTTGATTCTGCCATCATGATGGTAATTTTCTCTGACAAGCCTTGGGACTAGCTACTGATTGATAAAGTTCTTTTTTTGTCTTATGTCTTTACAGACAGATACCATAGTTAATATAAGAGAAGAACCATTTTGGTTTAAATGTTGGAAAGGTTCATCTTAAATAAACCTAGCTTAAGGATATAGAAATAATAATTCCTTAGAAGTGTAGACTGAGCTCAGATTAATATTAGTAGCAACATTAAAAAAAGTTTAAGAACTGTGATCAATTCTAAGACCAACCAAATCTCTCAACAATGTATAGATGATGTGTGTTACCCACTTCCTGGGAGAAAGGTAATAGACTCATGGGGCAGAGATATACAATTTTAGTTATGATCACTTTATGCATTCATTTTGCATGAGCGCAAATTTGTTACAAGGACTTTTTTGTTGTCTTTCTTTCAGTTTTGAATGTGGGAGTAAGAGAATCAGCAGTTGTGAGGGTTACATAGCTATATGGCCCAGGGTACTGAATGCTGGAGACCCAAGTTCAAATTCTATCTCGGGAATTTCCTAGCTTTGTGAGCCTCAATAAGTCCCTTTGCCTCTCTCAACTTTATTTTCCTTATTTTCCTATGGTTATAAGGATCAAATTTTAAAAATATATTTAAAATACTTTGAAATCTGAAAGTTTTATATGAATGATATTACTGTTGTTACTATCATGACAAAAAATGTCATGGAGACATTTTAAAAATAAACAGAAAAGAAGGAAGTTCAGAAAAATTCTAGATTAAATAAGATATCTTTAAAAGTAATATGTAAAAGAATTTATTGTGTTATCAGAATTTTTTAAAGCAAGTGCTATGAAATGGATTAAGAATCTTTTTTCTGTTTCTCTCTTTTGTTTTTCTCTCTGTCTCTTGTTAATCTCTGTCTCTCTGTTTCTGTTTCTCTCTGTCTCTTTTTCTCTGTTTCTGCCTGTCTCTGTTTCTCTGTCTCTGTCCCTTTCTTGTGTTTAAGTTCATTTTAAAAAAAACCTAGGGGAAAAATATATGTAGTTAACACATGTCACAATGAGACACCAGGATAGGGCTTTGTTGATGTCCTGAACAATATCACTGGAAAATCTACTAGTGTAGATTCTGTCACATAATTGTTATGTATTCTGAGTAAAGATACTTTCTGGGGTCTCTATCTGTACAGCTTGTAACCTAATTGTTGTGTTTCAGAGATGTTACTAGTAAAGTACCAGTGAAAAAGTATTTAAGAAGAAATTAAGCCAAGCCCAAAGACAAAAATGAAATTCTCTACCCTCAATGATTTCTTATTCTAACAGGGGAGACATGTGCATGTACATACACACATGTATATGTGTATATGTCTATATACATGTGTATAACAAAAATTTATATAAGTTCATATGTAAAAGTATATATGAATATTTATGTATATGCATAATACAAATATATATGTATATATACACATATATGGATGGAACATAATTTGGGGTGAAGGGAAGCAATAGCATATTGGAGATTTGGAAAAGACCTCATGTTTGAGATTGCATTTGAATCAAGTTTTGAAGGAAAGCATATATGGACACAGAACTGAAGAAAGATATGGAGAATAGTCTGTATAAAAACGTAGAACTAGGAGATGCAGGTCATGTATGAAGAACACAAGAAGGCTAGTTGGCTGTAAACATTAATAGGATACCATTTATAGAGGATGTTCAACAGCTCAGGAAAAAGATAATACATGAATGCAAAGTTAGATTAGATAATCATAGATCTTTTCAGAAAGCTAATGATTAAATGAAAAAACTAACATAATGATTTTATAACACATATATTAATGAATCAAAATATGTATAATTTAAGTATGATGTTTTGACATATAGAAGTTAAATTCATAGCATTATTCAAAATTTAACTTTTGGTGTTCCAGATTTTTATATTTTATATTTATGAATTAATAAGAGAAGAAATGAAAGCTTTTTCATTTTATTTTGTTGATTCTTTAAAAATAGGTATGCACACCATATTGCCAAATAATCAAGGGCATGAAAGCATTTGGGCTTAATATTCCTTGCATTAAAACTTCCTTTGTAAGCTTTGAAGTTACCACCTCTTTAAAATGAGTAGGTTGGGAAGGACAAGTTTATACTTCTTCTGTTATTATATTGCTGGATACATTTACATTAACCTCCCTCTTGGAGGACTTTGCTGCATGCATTAATGTAAATGATTATAATTTTATTCATTTAAATAATTCTGTTGCTTGCTTTTGAACAGAGGCCTGGGGCAACTGAGGGAATGGACCATTTACCCTACATAGGCAAACATCCTGTCCACCAAAATGTTGTGCAAGGGGTAGGGGCATGTTGGATTAAATAAATGTTAGAAGTAGCAACATTTGTTCATCATCTTTCATTTGGTGGATGCTGAAACACTTTTCAAATATTATGTTACCACCATAAGCATCCATTGAACAGATCAAGAAAATATAAGAAGTTTATTAACTTTCCAAGTGTCAAATAGAACTTGGGTGGAAATATGACTTCCGTTTACAATTCTTTGTCAGAAATTCAGTAAATTGGCATCAAGAAAAAATAAATAATGACCAAATTAAATGGACATTTAGACATAGCAAATGACTAAACGGATGCAAAGCCTGTTTAAATAAAGCATCAGACATCACAAATATCTGCTTTCACCTAATGTGAATTCTCTCTCCAGTGACCTAAAATGTCCTCTAAATTCTACTTCATCTCACTGTAAAAAGTAATTTCTTAAAAGCTGTACCAGTGTAACTAAAGGCAGGTTCTAATGTGTTCAAAAATTTGCTTTTTATGATCAGCTGGGGGATACAGAGATTCATAACTGGTAGGTATGCCATTAGATGATGAATTATTTGTTTATGAGAGGATAGAAAATAAAGAACAATACAAAGTTTCAAATCCTGTATGTCCTCTTCCTCCTTCTGATTTCACAGTGACAGAGAAGGGAATGGTAGGAAAGGAGGCAGAAGAAACTAAGAATCATGCAGTTTTCAGTCTGTCTATAAACATCAACTAAGTTACCAGTACTCTAAATATAAGATTCTTATCCAATGATAAAAGATAGGCAAATTCTAAGACTAACCAAACCAAAACAATTGTGACATTTTTTGCTATAAATGAAACCAGGAAATAAAGGGAAATTATAGGTAAAATGGAAGAATTGCTAAAGATTTGTTTATTTGTTTGTTTTTGAAAGACAAATAAATGAAATGTTTGATATGGTTTTATTGGACATTCAAAGACAACCTGAAACATCATCTTATGTGATACTTGATAATCTTTATCTTTTAGGATTTTGTATAAGCATGGGTAAAAAAAAATCACCAGAAAAGTTGGTGCAGCTTATAAACTGACATTAATACACCTATTATAGAGGATGAGGAGTAGAGTAAGAACTAGATAAGATTCTCCTGTTTAAATCTACATGAATTTTAATAGCCAGTAATTTCAACATAATCAGCACTATTGAAGAAAGTATCGAGTTCTATGAAATAAAAAATTTATCAAAGTACAGAAATAATGAAGTAAGATTATGTCCATGAGCTCTTTTTTTTTAACTGTTTTAAAGCATTATGAAAGGAAGGGAACAAAATGTTCTTTTAAAGAAATATTTTTAAAACTTTTTTTAAATTAAAGGTGAAAACTATGGTGGCCTGTGATCATGCTTCTTTTGACTTGAGCTTTACAAATGACAAATCATCTGGTGAGAAATTTGTCAAAGGAAAAAAAAAACCCTCTCTTTTCCCCACTTCCTCTTTCTTTTCCCCTCCCCCATATTTTCAACATACCATTCATAGTACCTTAGTTTTATGTGAGACACAGATCAGGCTTCTTTGTTTCTGGGGCTTTTGAGACAGGTTGGTACTTCCCATATGGAGAGCTCAAGGGTAAATAAGAGACATATGGTATACTTTTTTCCTTGTCTAAAGAAAACAGCACCATAAAGAGAAAAGGGAGAAGAAGTGGTATGGGCACTGGTGCAAGCTGTGAAATGAGGCCTTGAGTATCTGTTTCTTCATCTGTAAAATGAGGGGGCTGGTTTAGGTGATTTCTAAGGTTCCTTCCAGCTCTAAGATTTTATGAGTCTAATTTCATATTACTGAACCAAAGGATGGCTAAATTCAAATACCTTCCTGAGCCCTGTGAGGCCCGGGGAGATGAACATTTTGCATACGTGAGTGCTATATCACAAGGAGTAAATTTATTGAGAAGAAATAGAATTATTATGGTGCTGAAGGTTGGGAAAAACCATTGTGGGACTGGGAAATTTTAAAAGGATCCCATAAGTTCTGAATTTTTAAAGGGAAGAATCTAGTTCCCCTCCCTTTCTTGCATCTTTTGATGTGATTACTCTATAGCAAGGGTTCTTAAACTTGTATATATCTTGGTCCCCTTTGGCAGTCTGGTGAAGGCTATGGATTTCTTCCTTAAGTAACATTTTTAAATGCTAAATTAAATACTTGAAATTACAGAAAAAACCAATTCGTTTAAAATGGAGTTTTTTCAAGGCAAGTTCATAGAATTAAAGCTAAAGAATCCCTGAATAGATTAGTAAACATTTTGATTACTTACAAAAACAAAACAAAAAAAAAACCTTTTAAACTGATTGTTTTCTACAATCATATACACATATTTGTATTTTCTTCACATGAACATCTGAACTTTTTCATAAAAAATTAGGAAACTGTGGCCAAGATACTTTTTCAAGATCACATAATTAGTTAGTAGATTATGTGATTTACCTAATTGCTTTACATTACAATTACAGTGAATCTTTTCACTATACCATTCTTGGATTCTCTTTGTGATTTTGGCAAAATTTCTGAAATTTCCCAACCCTGAGTAAACGAGTACTTTGACATCTCTAAAGTAAAAAAAAAGAATTGTGCTAAAGAAAACAACAACAACAAAACCAAAACCAAAACCAAAACAAAACAAAAACTCTAAACCTTCACAGAAAGTTTAAGCTCCTCATGGTAGGCTTTTTTCAGTTAAACATTTTGAGCATTTCATTTTGAAGTAATGATATTCAGTACTCTATTAAGTAGTCACCAGAAAGTGAGTATGTTCATTCTCAGGCTTTTATTGCTAATGGGAAATCACCTAGTTTGTATAATCAACAGGACATTGGATTTAATTTGAAAAAAATTAAGTAATAGATTTGTAGGAAAAAAATCATGCTTTACAAAATGAAAATATTTTGCTTATCTCTTTAGGTTTCTTTGTGTGTGTGTGTGTGTGTGTGTGTGTGTGTGTGTGCGAGTGTATGTATGAGTGTGCTGGCTGTATAGTCTTTAATTAGTCTTGTCTTTGTTTTTTTAAATTATTCATACACAGTATAGTAAAATCTTTGACAAACTGTACATATGTATGTTGTGTGTATATAAAGCATATTTTTTTTGCGATGATCTTAGAAAAATGACTGCCAGTAAGCTAAGAATGATCCTGTACCTAGAATAGTTTTAATAGCCTTTGAAAATTAGTTCACATATTACATTCAGGAAATAAGGTAGAAAGATTTCCTTCTAGACCAGAGAACAGTAGCCATTGTTTGCTATTGAGATGTCAAAAGTTTATTTACATATAGGACGCTGAGAAAGGAACTTGCTAATAAAATAAATTCCTCATAGACACAAATAGTCATTAACTTAAAAGAAAGTGGTTTTTTTTGGTAAAACAAAGCATTTTATACATAAATGCCAAAAGTCATTGGATATTAAACCTGGAAAGGACCCTAGAAGTCATCAAATCAACCCTCTCATTTTCCAGAAAAAGAAGCTGAGGGTGGAGGTTGCTGTGACAGATCTATTCACTCAAGCTGCCAGGAGCTCCATGTCACCCCTGTGTCTCATCATCTATAGAAAATGCCTTTTCTTCTTTTCCTGATTTCATCCACTACTCCTGAGAGCTATGCCCTTATCCCAAGGATGGTGGCTAGTAATCTGCCTAACTTGCCATGTAATGCCATGTAAATTCAAAGCTTTGTATCCCAGCTTGTCTGTCCCCATCTCTATCTTCCTCCCTTCCTCCCTCCTTCCCTCTTTTCCTCCCTCTCTGTCTCTGTCTCTCTGTCTCTGTCTCTGTCTCTGTCTCTGTCTCTCTCTCTCTCTCTCTGTAAAGTCCAACCAGCTACTCCTTTACAGATAGATTAAACTCCTTGGAGAATAGGCCACCTGGAAAGGTGGAGCCAAGATGGAGTGAAGGAAGATCAAAATACAGACTCAGAAGATGAACAAAGTCAAAATTCCTCTATCCATAACGTCCCCCCGCATTTTGTGAGAGATCAAAATCCAATAAAACAAATACCAAAGAATGAAAAAAATAGAAAAAAATGGAAAAACAACTGACCTGGAAAATAGATCCAGGAAAGATAATTTTAAAATTATTGGTCTATCTGAAAGCCATGATGAAAAAAATAGCCTGGATATCATCTTTTTTTTTAATTTTATTTTTTTAATTTTATTTGCATAACATATGTGTGGGTAATTCTTCAACAATAACCCTTACATAGCTTTCCGTTACAAATTTTTCCCCCAACTCCCCACCCCTCCCCTAGATGGCAGGATATCCACTACATGTTAATTATGTTAAAATATTGGTAAATCGAATATATGTATACATATTTCCAAACTTGTCATTGTTGTGCAAGAAAAATCTTGTCTACACAAACGATATATCAGATAAAGGAAACACAATGTAAGCAAACTTCAATCAAGGAGTATGAGAATGTTATGTTGTGGTCCACATTTCACATCTCTCTCTCTCTGGGTGTATATGGCTTTCTTCAGTGAACAATTAGAGGTGGTTTGAAACATTTCATTGTTGAAGGGAGCCATGTCCATCAGAATTGATCGTCATATAGTACTGTTGTTGCTGTGTATAATGATCTCCTGGTTCTGCTCATTTCACTCAGCATCAGTTCATGTAAGTCTCTCCAGGCCTCTCTGAAATCATCTTGCTGGTCATTTCTTACAGAACAATAATATTCCATAATATTCATATACCATAATTTATTCAGCCATTCTCCAATTGAAGGGCATCTATTCAATTTCCTGGATATCATCTTTTAAGAAATTATCAGGTAGAATAGGTCACTTGACTATGGCTAACCACAAGTTGATCTACATGAATACCTGTCAAGGTACAATGAAAGGGAAGGGGCACTGTGTTATAGACATTGGACCCTAAGACTTCTTCATTCTCAAATTAGTTCTTTTGTACTCTGACATCAACTGCTTTTTTTTTTCATTGCTGAATTCCTAGTCTTTCCCTAGGTTTTCTTTTATTCTCGGGATCAACATTTTTTAGTTATGGCTTTAATTAAAACCAAGGGATTTGATGAGATTAGAACAAAAAAACCCCACTTAAACTTGTTCTTCCTAGTAATCATTTTTTTCTTATTTCAAAAGTATAATAAAATTCCAACTAATATAATAATAATCTCATCATCAATTTTAGTAAACTATAAAAAATATAGTCCGACAGAAAATATCTTCCTGATACTGACACAGCAAATTTATGCATCCAACACCAACAAACCACTGTGAGTTTACAGGAATTTGAGATCTGCACCCTTCTCTAGTCTATACCTAGCCATATGGTTAGGACAAGGTTCAGTAATGGAGAACCTTTCTAAGTGATTCTGAGGGCTCCTTTTCCAGCCCACTTTCACATTTTTCAGCTCATTAAGTCCCCCAACTCAGCATCCTGGGGAATGTTTTAATTAAAAGAAAATGATATTATAGCTCACAATTATAAGTATTTCCCCAAAAGGCAGAAGTACAGAAATATACTTGACATACAGAATGAATCTATTTCAAAAATCTAGTTTGTTTCTATATGCAAAAAAAGATGAATCACATGATACTTACAAGTTCACTTTAAGAGAATAAATTTTAAAGTTTCAATAAAAGCTTATCACTAGTGTTATGATTTGTTGGGAAGCAAATATTTCAACCTCATCAGAATGTCAAGTAGTTTGAAAACTGCTAATTAATAAGAGAATATATAGATACTGAGTCAATAAAATTGCAATTCAAATCTTGCCTCATCCTTTTACTAGCTATGTAATCCTGAAAAAGTCACTTAACCTCTCAAATCTTCCACTCCCTCATCTTTAAAATCTGAACAATAATATCACTTGCTTCCCATGGTGGTTGTGAGAGGGGATAAAGAAGATAATAGTTGTAAAAACAATTTGCAAATTTTCAAATCTATATAAATACTAGCTATTATCTTATGTTTCTTCATGGCTGAGTAAAATTCAAACAACTTCTTCATCACTAACTCACATGAAGAGGTACCCCTTTTCCTTTGCCAAAGTAAATTTCACTACATTTATGTAATCCCACTCTATCCTATATTCCCTAGCAGACTGTTTCCTTCATAACTCCAATACTCTCACTAAAGTTACTACCTTCCTGCTTATTGGCTGCTTCCCTAATACCTTCAAATATACCCATGTTTTTCTCATCCTCAAAAAACCTTAGATATGTTTATCCCTACTATCTAGTGTCTTGTATCTTTCCTTCCTTTCATAGCTAAACTTACTGAAAAGGTAATATACAAATGGTGCTTTTACTTGCTTTTCTCTACCTTTCTTAACTGCAATGTAGCTTTGAACCTCACCATTCAATTGAAATTTGTCTCTCCAAAGTTGACAATGATTTCATGTTCTGCCTTGGATTCTCTTTTCTCTTCCTTCCATATTATTCCCTTAGTTATTTCATTACATTACACACCCCATCCTGTACCCATGCATTCACTTGTCATCTCTATGCTGATAATTATCTGATCTAATTATCTAGTCCTAATTTCTCTGCTGACATTGAGTCTTATGTTTCTAACTGTCTATTAGACATCTCAAACTGGATGTCCCATAGATATCTGAAACTCAGTATGTTTAAAGCTTATCTCATCATTTCTTACCCCAAGCCCTTTCTAATTTTCTCTTTGCAATTGAGGGAACCATTCTCCTCCCAGATATCTAGACTTATAACCTAGGTGTTTTCTTTGACTTCTCATGCTCTCTTTCAATTGCAATTTCAATGTTTCCCTCATTCTATTTGTTCCGAACTCTTGCCAATTAAACCTCCTAACATCTTTTATTTATACCTTGCCCCCTCTTTCTTCTGAGACTATCATTATTTTGACACAGGCCATCATCACCTTATACCTGTACTATTGTAATAACCAATTATTGCTTTCCTTGCCTAAGATCTTACCCAGCTCCAGATCACTAATTTATCAGAGCGATTTCCCTATATCATAATCTGATCATGTTACCTCCCTGTTCAGTAAATTATAATAACACTGTGTTATCTTCAGAATGAAAAGTAGCTGTTTGAATTTTAAAGATCTTTATGACCTGGCATTTCCTACCTTTCTAGTCTTTCTAGATTCCCCTCTATCTACTCTATGATCCAGTGATATTGACCTTCTTGCTTTCCTCACACATGACACCCCATTTTTAAACTCTGGGTATGCTTTTGATTTTTAAAAAAATCCCCTAACTTTAATCTTTCCCCTACCTAATAAAAAGACAAGTAATATATCAACTAAACATGTGAAATCATGTAAAACATATTTGTATATTAGTCATGTCACAAAAGTAAGAAATTTAATTTTTAATTTCCCATTCTTTGTCATCACAAAAAAAGTTGCTATAAATATTTTAACAGATAAGTATTTTTACTATTTCTTTGATGTGTTTGGAGTATAGACCTAGTAATACTTTTGGGACACAGTTGAAAATTTTTCTCCAGAGTGGTTTGACCACTTCCCAACTTCACCAAAAATTTGTTATTTTCCCACACCCTCTTCAACATTTGTCATTTCTTACAAGTGTGAAGTGGTACCCCAGATTTGCTTTAATTTGCATGTCTCTAACTAATACTGATTTAGAACATTTTAATATGATTTTTATTTTAGATAGCTTTGATTTCTTCTTCTGAAACGTGTCTATTCATATCTTTTGACCACTTATCAATTGTGAAATGACTCTTTTTTTTTCTGTAAATTTGGTCCACCTATCTGCAGATTTGAGAAATGAGCTAGCTCTTTATCAGAAAAACTTAAAACTTCTGATATTACTTCATTTTCTCATTTTCTATTGTATCTTTTAGCAAAACATAGTTTTCCTGATAATTTCTTTTAATTAGATTAGTTTTTGATTTGGCTTTTTTAAAGATCACAGTAGCTACCACTGACTTTTTATTTTTACTTTTACTGGCTCTATGCGATTAGGGCAGTTTTCCTTTATAATTTCCAGAAATATAATGTCTAAGGTTTTTTTTTTTTTTGATCATTTACTTCAGATATAATTCCACTAATTCTTAAATTATTGTCTCCTCAACCTGTTTCCTAGATCCATTGTTTTATTTTCTGTGAGATTTCACTTTTTCTTGTATTTTTTATCTTTTGATTTTGTTTGATTGTTGCTAGATGTGTTATGAAGTATCGAACTTCTACTTGCTTAATTTTAATTTTTAAAGAATTATTTTCTTCACTAAAAATTTGTGCCTCCTTTTTCATTTGACCAATTTTGCTTTTTAAGGAGTTTTTTTCTTCAGTGAATTTTTGTTCCTCTTTTGCCATTTGACCAATTCTTCTTTAAGGTGTTATTTGCTTCAGTAGTTTTTGTGCCGCTCTTATCAAGCAGTTAATTCTTTTTTTCATGATTTCCTCATGTCCCTTTCCTTTCTTTCCTTTACCATGTTCCTTTACTAGTCAACTCTTTTTTAAAAAATTGTGTAAATTATTTTTATATTTGTGTCCAATTAGCATTTATTTTTGAAGCTTCACTTATACCTGTTTTCATGTCTTCTGAGTTTGTCTTGGTCTTCATTGGTGATTTAAAAGCTTTTTATCATTAAATTCTTTTGTTACTATTATTGTTTGTTCATCTTTCTAGTCTATTTCTTGACTATGAACTTTCTGTTAAAGTTGGACTCTGATCAAAAGGTGATATGATGTAAAGACAGGTATAGTCATTGCTCTCTTGGTCCGTGCTCCTGTCTTAACCCCGGAAGGACTCCTATTCCCTTGAAATCACAAGGAACTCTAGGCCCTAGAACTCTGACCAAGATCACTGATCTTCAGAAGTTGGAAGTATCAATGTTATTCTCTGCTTTGTAACTATGACCTGGTCCTCTTCTCCCTTGTGACTGACCACAATTACTCCTCTCTGCCCTAAGTCTAGAACCTGCAACCAGTGTCATCTCAGGGTCCTTTAAGAGATTAGTGTTTCTGACTAGTCTTTAGACCCAGACCCCTTCCCATGTCATGGTTGAGAGCTCCTGAAGTACTTACAAACACTGGTCATTTTTACTATCTGTCCTCCATATTTCTAATGTTCAGCTTCATCTGTACCTCTAGCTTCTCTTAATTCCTTTATGTCCTAGTTAAAATCTCACTATCTGCTAGAAGCTTTTCCTGATTCCCCCTAGTGTTTAGTGCCTTCCCTCTAAAAGGAAACAAAACAAAACAAACAAACAAAAACCCCCAAGACATATGGTCTCAAGAAATACAGACTCTAAAAGTGAAAATGTGTAAATACAGTGTATGCAAAGTATATGAATTTAAGCTGAAAGAGGAGTCCTTACTAGCTGGAAAAGACCTCATGTAGAAATTGCAGTTTGAGCTAAGTCTTAACAAATTTAGGAAACAAACAAGTGAAAGTCCAGAGGATTCCAGTCATGGGTGACCCATCGCCAGTGCACAGAATGTCCTGGGTAGCTGAATCATAGGGTGTGGAGAATACTAAATTATAAGAAGGCTGAAAAGATTGGCAGAGACCAGGATAGTAAGAACAAAAAAGGAAGACAAAGAAAGGAATTTGTATTTTATTTTGGAGGTAATAAAGAGCTCACTGGGAAGAGATGGGGGTTATATGTGATATGGTCAGATCCATACTTTAGAAAAAAAATCACCTTAGTAGTTGAATGGAGGATGGATTGGGATGAGAAGAATTGTCAGGCAGAAAGACCAGTTTTAAGGCTATTGAAGTAGTCCTGAGTAGTATCAAAGGACCTGAGTAGGGTGGTGGCTGTGTGAACAGAAAGAAAGGGATACATATGAAAGATATTGCAAAGAAAGAAGAGATTTACCAAGTGATTGGATATGTGGAGTCAGCAAGAGAGAGGAGTTGAAGATGATACTGAAATTGCAGTGATGGTGCATGTTGTTGACTGGGTGATCATGGTATTGTCTACAGGAATGAAAAAGTTTTAAATGGGTGACAAGAGGTTTTTTTTGGGGGGGCAGTGTTTAATACATGCTAAGTTTGAGGTGTCTATGGAATACTTGACAAACATTTAAAATTTATTGCATAGAGTACAACATTGATGAACTGGCCACATAATCCAAATGTCAAAAACATGCTCAAGTGTCAAGTGTTCCTACAATAGTCTGGAGTGGTACAAGGACATTATCAAGGTCTCTCTGAAGAATTTATCAATTGTCCAAAATTTGAAACTCAAATCTTTACAAAAATTGATGTTGAAAACTATCTTTTCGTGTAATTGGAAATATAAAATAATATAAAAAAGAATGTATCAATTGTAAAACATGGGAGATGCTGATATAGGACAAATGGTTAGACAAGAAGTAGTTAGACAAATAGGAGCCGGAGAGAAGTGTCACAAAATCCTAAAGGGGTATCAGACCTTTAAAATCATAAAACAACCCACATTTATAGAATGCTTTTAGTCAAAGGACTTTACTCACACTATCCTGTGAGATTAAAAAATTGAATGTAGATTATACCTTGATTTCATTGGTATAAGGCGTTTACAAGTGAAAAAGAAAACACAAGTATTATTAATCACTATTTTGCAGGTGAATAAATGAGGGATCAAAGAGATTGCATCTTGACCATGATCATGGCTTTTGTTAAAGACAAGATCCAAACCCTAGGCTCCTAATTTTGTCTAGTATGCTTTTGATTATATGATGTGCTCTCTCCAAATGATTTCAAAGTATACATATAAAAAGAATTTGTTCGTTGTTTTATACTTTCCTTATCCTGTATGGATCAGGCAGTTCTGGCCCTGATACTTCTCAGTGGTATAGTCTTACTTATGTCACTTCACTATGTTAGAACTGATTTGTCTTGCCTCTAAATTAGGAGGTTGGACATGATAAGCTGTAAACTTCCCTCCAGTTCTAACTTTTCATGTGTCTCTCTGCTCTGACACTTAGGAATGCATCTATATATCCAGTGCTGTATTATAGTATCATGGGAGAATGTGCTTTCTTTTGATGGAGGGGAATATTTTACAATGCTGAAAAATTGCTTTGAAAAACCTAAAATCCCTAAAATTTCATGTATGCATTCCTGGCCAGGATTAAATGGACTCCTTTTCTCTAAAGTAGATAAACTTAGTTTTATGTGTTTTGTCTGTGTGATATGTGTGGGAGTGAGAGTTTGTCATTCCAATGGAAGCTCTGGTCTGTTTTTAGCTAGTCTGTATATGAAAGTAACCATGGAAACATACATGTACTCAAGGTCTAAATATTTCAGGAGAAACTTAAGAAAAGCAGGTAGTTGGCTAAAAAGAAATTTAATGTTCACTGTCTATTCCTGTTTTCCCTTTGGTTCTGCTATTATGGAAATCTATGTTTATGGAACGTCTGTAAGGCAATATGGAAAACTGAGCATCTTTCCAGTTAGTTATGTGCATCTATTGTGGATAATTTAGGCTTAAAATATCACTTTATTTAATAGTAGGACTTTAAGGCCCAAATTATCTAAGCAATTGCTTCATATCTCTACTTTATTTTACCTGTTTATCTGCATTTTTATTATTTTAGCTGAAGAACCATTCTTGTGGTCTTAAGATTAGGGATATTTATTTATAGCAAGGTACCTACAAATTTCATGTTATGAGTCTTGTCCAACCCTTTCTAACCCCTTTTGGGGTTTTCTTGGCAAAGATATTGGAGTGGTTTGCCATTGCTTTCTTCAGCTCATTTTACAGATTAGGAACTGAAGCAAATAGGATTAAAAGCAGCTAAGTAGTACAGTAGTAGGCAATGGGTTTAGAACAAGGAAGAATCATCTTCAAAAGTTCAAAATCAGCCTTAAACACTTACTAGCTAGGTGTCCCTGAGCAAGTCATTTAATGTTTGTTATAGTTTCCTCATCTATAAAATTAAATGAAGAAAGAATTGACAAATCACTCCATTAGCTTTGCTAGTAAAACCCCAAATGAACAAAGTTGAAGTGTGGCTTATGCTTTGGATCTCTCTTTACAGAGATTTTTCCAAGACATTTTTAGAAGACATATTCAATGTATAGAGTAGTAGATATTTTATATAGGACAAGTATTTATTTCCTCTATCATAAAAGAAGTGCTTAAAATACAAAGCACTCATTAGCATATATTTAAAGCAAACTAAAACTCATCATCTCTATTATACACTATTGGGAGTTAGGAAAGATCTCTAGGATATTTCTGAGACTTCTAAACAGATCTCAATTTCAGTTGTCTTTCTTATCTAAGCCAGAGCTTCTTAAATATTTTTTTCTCTCAACCCATTTTTGCCCAAGAAATTTTTTTTTTGCAATCTCAGGTATATATGTGTTTAAAATAAGTCTGCAAAGCAAACATTTACTGACAATAAATCATAATAATGATAAAGCCCCACATTTAGCTACTCAACTCCAAAAGGAGTTGCAACCCAAAGTTTAAGAAGCTTTGATCTAAGCAGTAATTCAATTTTCTTATCTTCCCATAGGTGCAGGAAGTACTTCCTGTTAGACAACTAGCACCTGATTCAAAGATTTCAAGGTATCTTGAATTCTTAAAGTAGCTTGTGACTAGAAAAGTCCATCTGTCTAGATTAATGTTTAATGGCATGCTTAGGGAAAGAAATACAAAACAGAAGCAGCCAGGAAGCTGAGATCCCTTCCTAAGCTCATATAGGCAAGCCCATATTTTCCTTACTATATCATATTGCCACCACTACTAGAAAGAGGGAGAGAAGATTCTTCTCTTAATTTGTTCATTGGTGTTTCTCTCTCTCTCTCTCTCTCTCTCTCTCTCTCTTCCTCTTTCTTTTTCTCTCTCATTTTCTCTCTTTCTCTGTTCCTTTCTTTCTCCATCTTTCTCTAATTCTCTGTCATTTTCTTTCTCTGTCTGTCTCTCTTTCCTTTCTCTCTTCTTCTGCTCTTCTCCACAATGATAGTTAGGAAAGGTTAGGAGGGAAATAGATAGGGATATAGAGCCAAGGCAAATTTTAAAGATAAGTGGAAAGAATTCTCATACTTAAGCAGGGGTCATACTAATACCTGTTCCTGTGACCATGGCCATCTGTGAGTGTAGATCTAATACTATCGAAACAGTATGAAGAGCTCAGTCCCATCAGCCAATAAATACAGTGTTCTCTATATCCTCTTCTCCATTTCTGAATTCACTTGGTTGTCCTCAGTGCCACTTAGACTTTTTATTTATTTATTTTAAATGCTTAATGAAGTACTATGGTATATTGCAGCTGTCTGTGTATTTGAAGTTATATTGTTCTTTAATTAGACAATCACATTCTTAAACTAGCTGCTTTTTCTGAATTTTGTATCTCCCTTAGTCCCCTACTACAGTGCTCTGAACACAACAAAATTGCTTAATAAATGTTAATTTCATTGAATTTGATTTTTGGGGGAGGCAGAGCAGGAGTCTAAATTGAGCAAAAAAAAGGAGTTGAGTTTGTTGGGAGAACCACCAAATTCAAATCCAAGCCAAATGAAAGAGCATCCCATAGACTAGCCTTTGTCACCATAAAAAATTGTTAAACACTCAAGGGAACCTAATTCTGTCAAATGACTGACATTTGCCTTGGGACCACCACTCTATGGACCCTCACTGCTCCATGTAAGCTGTAACTAGAGCATAACTAATGTCTATATTTTTTGTTAAAACATTGTGGTTTTGCACATCACTGAATAAGCATGAAAATGTCTTTCTAAATATTTGAATCACTTCATTTATAGTCAAAAACACTTTCTTAAAATGAACATTATAAACCCAAGCTATTTGACTACACATCTGGAATTGAATATAAAAGAGGCAGAAATTCTATAGTTATCAGACTAATTTGTTTTACTATTCTTGTTAGGTAGTCTTTGAGGAAACCACAAAAATGTCATCTTGAGATGTTGAAATTTTTTTTGGGGGGGTGGGTAGTGCAATCTTCTGGTTGCAAGAGGTGCTCCAAGAAAAATTACTCTTGAAATCTTAAAGAGAATATTTTGCTAAAGCTAAAAGGCAAAAATTGTAAAGTGTCTTCCTAACAGGAAAAACATTATTTTTTGCCTTCAGTAAAATTGACATTTTTCTTAATTCATTTTCTATATTCTTTAGTTTTAAGAGACAGAATTAACAACCAAGGGTAGAAGTTGTAGGGAGGCATATTTTAATTCTTGACAATGAGATCTGGGGTAGTGGCCTTGAAATGTAAGAAGACTTAATTGCCTGATTGAATGGCTATGAGCAAGTCATCTAACTTGAATAACCCAAACCCAGTTTCTTCCTTTCTTTCTTTTCTTTCCTTCCTTTTTGTTTCTTCTTTCCTTCTTTCTTTTCTTTCTTTTTCTTTCTTTCCTTCCTCCCTTCCTTCCTTCCTCCCTCCCTCCCTCCCTCCCTCCCTTCTGTCTCTCTCTCTCTCTCTCTCTCTCTCTCTCTCTCTCTCTCTCTCTCT
>JAJPUD010006502.1:96868-128341 GCA_023553655.1 Myrmecobius fasciatus
CTCTCTCTCTCTCTCTCTCTCTCTCTCTCTCTCTCTCTCTCTCTCTCATCACTCTTTTGAGAGTGATGTGCCCAGTATTAAGTGTCTGAGATCAGATTTCAATTCAGGTCCTCCTGTCTCCAGGACTGGTGCTTATCCACTGTCATCCAGCTGCCCCTTCAGGCAATTTCTGAAGTCTATAAGTTACAGAGCAGATTATAGAAGTTGTCTCTTTATCAGAATCTCACTTCAATGGTAAAATCACAGATCTAGAGTGATTTTTATAAGAATGTAAAGACAGATAGGAGTAGGGAAAAGAGTATAAAATTTATATTAAGTGTACCAAGACCTAATTTCTAACCCCACTACTGAAGCTAATAAGCTCTGTGAACTTGAATATGTTATGTAAATACATAGGATTTAGTTTATTCATTTATAAAATTAGAGCATTTTACTAGATTATTAAACTCCTTATAATATGTTATCATTGTCTAGTTATTGTCAGTCCTTTCAGACTAATTGAAGAGAATTCTGAACGCTTTCTGAAATTAGGAGAGACAAAATACAAGATATATCTTAGCTGGTCAAGTCACTTAATCCCTTTAAATCACTGTTTTCAATTGCCTCCATAAAAAAAAAGGTAATAATACACTATGTTCCCTACTGAATTCTAAGTAAAGCCCTATATAAATGGGAGTGATTATTACTATTTTTTCTATTTAAATAAAAATTATTGAATGCTTACCATGTGCAAACCATGCTATTAAAACAAAGAAACAAAAACAACTAACTCTGTGTTATGCCAGTAAGACTAAAAAAGTTCTTTTCTTTTTCTCTGATACTTTATTTGATTTCAAATAAGGAGTAACAAAGTACTAAAATTTGCATTGTTTTACAAAGAATTTTTTTTTAATTTAGAAGTATCTACAGTGATACCTTCTCAATTAATCTTAGCTCTATTTCAAGAAGAAATGTTCTTTGAAAAGAAACCTTCCTCAAAAAGAATAAAATAAATTCATGATATTATATATATACTCCTTAAAAAAATCACCCTCCTGTTATCAAAAGACTTTATAGAATTCAGTAGGGCTGGAGAATGAGCCAATGTCACTGCCCATTGCTTTCTGAGTTGCAAGCTAGTCCAGGTGTAGTGTTATAACCAAAAATCTTTTAGAGTGAGAGAAGAATACTTTATTCAGCAGTTCTCATGAGAAGCGGGTATGCTCACTGGTGAGACACATTCTGAATACAGAAGTGTGAGTGAGCTATATCCCGTTAGTTTGATTCCTTACCTCTCCCTTCAAGGTTTGGATTGGTCAGATTTGAGTTACATCAAAGTGAGTTACAATTGGTTAGATTTACAGTCAGAGTTACAATTGGTTGGATTTACAATCCTCTTTATTTGTCCATTCCAATTTTCAAAAGGTTTATATTTTGTCATTGACCTAGCCAGTCTGGATTAGTTTAGACCTAAGCCCCTTTATCAGGACTGTGTTTAGACAGTTCACTTGACTCACAAAGCTATGACTGGAGATATTTTAACAAGATATTTCATCCCTTCCTTCATCATGTTTTGACAATATCTGTGGAAATCTGAATTCTCATGCTCCTCCCACCTCCCCCTTTTAAATAATTTGGCCTATTGATTAATTAATTTATTTCCCCAAGAGTTTTATTCCTTGACATTGCTTCTAATCTCAACAGGGATGTGATCTGTCTTCCAGATGTGCAACCTTGGAACCATTGGTTCTTGACCCACAATCTAATCAATTATCAATTCTATCTACCCCAAATTCTGTCATCTGTTTTCATTGTGGCTTTCATCATCTGACATCTTGAATAATCCCATAGTAAATCCCAGAGCTGGAATTAAAACTCAAACCATCTGAGTCCAGTTACAGAGCTTTTTTGTTGCTTTACCTTTCCTATATTCTATCCCCCCCCCCCCAAGATCGTGGGCTCCTTGAAAATAACAATTCTTGTCTTACCTTGTATCTCCAGAGCTCAGGATAATACCTGGTATATAGAGAGTCTTCAATAAGTATCTATTGACAAATTGTCTATTTTATATTATTCTTTTTTAAATTATCCCCTCTTCCTAGTTTATAAAGTCCATGAGCAAGAAGACTCTGGCTTAGTTATCTCAGTATCTCCCTCCACCCCTTTCAGTCTAACACATTTCTTTCCACAAATTAAATCCATATCTGTTGAATTGAATTGAGGAAGGGAGATATTTTCTATTTCTATGAAAATTCATCTTGACTCCAAATGAATTTTTTTGTTTCTTTTGTTTGTTTCTTTTTAGTATTAGTCTACTTTGTTTTAAGTTGGGGACTGATGGAAATTTGCGTGACTGTTAAAAGTTCTGGTTACTTCTGAAGACAGGATCTCAGGATCCATGGGCTGTTGATTTCCTTTATTGTTATGAGCTGTTTGGCTAACAATCATCTTATTTTGGATACACATGAGTTGTCACCCTGTCAAAGAAGAAACAAAACTGCAGAACACAAGAAAATGCCCCTGCATCTTTACTGGCAGTTCATCTTTTTTCCCCCACTTCTTAAAAAAAAGTGAAAAAGGTAACCTTTCATTCAAAGGTCAAGAAACAAACCTCAGCACTCCAGATATACATAAAAGAAATCTACTTTCTTTTCTTCATTTCTGGGACCTTGTCGTGTGTATTTTTAAAAGAAGTACAAAACACTTTATTAGTGTTTTGGCCGCACCATGAAGTTCGTGTCAAAGAATGTTCCTATTGATTTTCTGGTGGTCAAGCTCTCTCTGGGAATCTTGGAGATGGAGGCTGGTAAAATACTCCCTATACCCACAAGGTGGCATGGGCTTCTTGCTCAATACTATTTCTTTGGGATTGTTTCTGTAGTTTTCTGCCTTTAGCATTTAAAAATCTAATATGTAATTCAAGTTCTTAATTTTTCTTTCTTTTTCCATTAAATGTTCAGGGATAGGTTTGGAGATCAAATGAATGAACAACGATATTTAAATAAAATTTTTCTATCTCATATGGTTGTCAGCCTCACTTTAAATGACATATTTTGGTGGAGAAATGAGCTTAATGATTCTTATCATTACAGACATCAGTATAGTTGTGAATACTTTAACATCACCCTGTTAAAGGTAACATGTACATGTTAAAAAGTAGCTTCCTTCATTTAACATACAATTTTCTGTTTTATGGTATCAGAAAAAAGATGCAGTATGTTATAGTGAAAAGAGTATTGGATTTGAATTAAGATCTGTGTTCAAATACTATTTTTCACTTTTAATGTGTGACCAAAGGCAAATTAATTAACTTTTAAATGCTTTAGCTTAGTATTTTGAGGCTAAAATGACCTAGTAATGATAATAATAATAATAACTAGAATTTAATAATGTTCAAAGTTTATAAAGCACTTTACAAATATTATCTCATTTTATCCTTACAACAATATTGGAAGATAAATGTTATTATTATGCTCATTTTACAAATAAAGGTACTGAGGCAGCCAGAGGCTAAATGATTTGCTTTGGGTCACATAGTTATTAAGTATCTGAGTTTGGATTTGAACAGAATATTTTCTGAATCCAGCCATAACACTGTACCCATGTTACCATATGACATATAGGAATATATGTATCTCTGTGTGATGTGTGACACACATATGTAGATTTCATTACAAGTCCCATGCTGCATCACCTAGCTTATATATATGTGTGTGTTTATATTTGTGTGTATGTATGCCTATTTATATTTCAAAATGCTATGTATACACACATACACAACTCCATTTTTCTTTTTTACTTCCAATTAAAAAAAAATTACTTAAAAATTTTGAATTCCAAATTCTATTCCTCCTCCCATTTTCACTGCCTGAGATGATAAGCAATCAGATATAAGTTGTACATGTGTAATTATGTAAAACATTTCCATGTTGATAATTTTATACAAGAAGACTCAAATGAAAGAAAAACTGAAAGAAAGTGAAAAAAGCATGCTGGCATTAAATCAATACAAGTTCTTTCTCTGGAGGTAAATAGAAAGCTTCATCGTTAGGTTTTTGGGATTAAGTTGTATCATTTTATTGTTGAGAATAACCAAGCCAAAGAGATAAAAGGAATTAGAGTAGGTAATGAAGAAACCAAATTATCACTCTTTGCAGATGACATGATGGTATACTTAAAGAACCCTAGAGACTCAACTAAAAAATTACTAGAAACAATTCACAACTTAAGTAAAGTTGCAGGATTCAAAATAAATCCACATAAATCATCAGCATTCTTATATATTACTAACAAAGTTCAGCAGCAAGATATAGAAAAAGAAATTCCATTCAGAATAACAGATGATAGCATAAAATATTTAGGAATCTATTTGCCAAGATAATGTCAGAAACTATACGAACTAAACTACAAAACACTTTCCACACAAATAAAATCAGACCTAGTCAATTGGAAAAACATTAAGTGCTCATGGGTAGGCCGAGCAAATATAATAAAAATGACAATACTACCCAAACTAATTTATTTATTTAGCGCCATACCAATGAAACTCCCAAGAAATTATTTTACAGACCTAGAAAAAATAATAGGAAAGTTCATTTGGAAGAACAAAAGGTCAAGAATTTCAAGGGAATTAATGAAAAAAAAGACAGATGAAGGTGGCCTTGCTGTACCAGATCTAAAACTATATTATAAAGCAGCGGTCATCAAAACCATTTGGTACTGGCTGAGAAATAGAGCAGTCGATCAGTGGCATAGGATAGGATATCAGGACAAGCTAGGTAATAATGTTAGCAATTTAGTGTTTGATAAACCCAAAGACCCCAGCTTTTGGGATAAGTACTCACTATTCGGCAAAAACTGCTGGGAAAATTAGAAACTAGTGTGGAAGAAATTAAGGCTGGACCCACACCTAACACCACACACCAAGATAAGATCTAAATGGGTTCATGATCTAGCTATAAAGAGTGATATTATAACCAAATTAGAGGAACATAGGATAGTTTACCTCTCAGACCTGTGGAGATGGAATAAATTTATGTCGAAAGAAGATCTGGAACTCTTAATTGAACACCAGATAGATAATTGTGATTATATTAAGTTAAAAAGTTTCTGTACAAACCAAACTAATGCAGACAAGATTAGGAAGGAAGCATCAAATTGGGAAATCATCTTTACATTTAAGGGTTCGGATAAAGGCCTCATTTCTAAAATATATAGAGAATTGTCTCATATTTATAAGAATTCAAGCCATTCTCCAATTGATAAATGGTCAAAGGATATGAACAGACAATTTTCAGATGATGAAATTAAAACTATTTATAATCTTATGAAAAGGTGCTCCAAATCACTATTGATCAGAGAAATGCAAATTAAGACAACTCTGAGGTACCATTACACACCTGTCAGATTGGCTAAAATGACAGGAAAAGATAAAGATGAATGTTGGAGGGGATGTGGGAAGACTGGGACACTGATGCATTGTTGGTGGAGCTGTGAACGAATCCAGCCATTCTGGAGAGCAATTTGGAGCTATACTCAAAAAGTTATCAAACTGTGCATACCCTTTGACCCAGCAGTGTTTTTATTGGGCCTATATCCCAAAGAAATCATAAAAGAAGGAAAGGGCCCCACATGTGCAAGAATATTTGGGGCAGCTCTTTTTGTAGTGGCTAGAATCTGGAAACTGAATGGATGCCCATCAATTGGAGAGTGGCTGAATAAATTATGGTATATGAATGTTATGGAATATTATTGTTCTGTAAGAAACGACCAGCAGGACGATTTCAGAGAGGCCTGGAGGGACTTGCATGAACTAATGCTCAGTGAAGTGAGCAGAACCAAGAGATTATTATTCACGGCAACAACAATACTATATGAGGATCAGTTCTAATGGACATGACTCTCTTCAACAATGAAATGCTTCAAACCAGTTCCGATTGTTCTGTGAAGAGAGCCATATACACCTAGAGAGAGGGATGTGAAATGTGGACCACAACATAACATTTTCATGTTCTCTATTGAGGTTTGCTTGCATTGTATTTCCTTTATCAGATTATTCTTTCTTGTAGATATGATTTCTCCTGCACAAAAAATGATGCAATAACTATACATATATTCGATTTCTTAAGTATTCTAACATAATTATCCTGTAGTGGATATCCTGCCATCTAGGGGAGGGGTGGGGAGTAGGGGGGGGAAATTTGTAACAGAAAGCTTTGTAAGGGTTAATGTTTAGGAATTACCCATACATATGTTTTGCAAATAAAAAGTATTAATAAAAAAATTTAAAAAAGAGAATAACCAAGCCATTCAACAATTCTTTATTGAACAATAATGTGGTTACTATGTACGATGTTCTCCTGATTCTGTTTACTTCACTATGAATCAGTTCACATGAGTCTTTCTAACTTTTTCTGGAATCTTGTTTGTTATTTCTTATAATTCAATAATATTCTTTTGCAAACATATGTCATAACAGTTTAGCCATTTTCCTATTGACAGGCACCCCTATGATTTTCAATTCTTAGCCAACACAAAAAGCTACTATGGATATTATTATACAAACAAGCCCTTGCCCCCTTTTCAGAGCAGGCCATGATGTTGCAGGATAAAAGGATATGCACAGTTTTAAAGCACTATACAAATCAATAGGGGTTTAGAGCATTTTTAATGTGGCTTTAGACAACTGATTTTTTTTTAGTATCAAACCTGTCCCTGTCCTTTGACCATTTATGAATTGGGGAATGGATTGTATGTTTATAAATTTTACTCAGTTCTCTATATATTTGAGAAATGAAGCTTCTACCAGAGATACCTGTTGTAATTTTTCCCCTCAGTTTTCTGCTTTCCTATAACTTTGTTTGAATTGGTTTGGTTTTTGCAAAAAAAATAAATTTCAATTTTACATAATCAAAATTATACAGTTTACATTTTGTAACGTTCTCTCCATCTTCTTTGGCCCTAACTTTTTCCATTATCCATAAATCTGATACATTATTCCATGCTCTCTTAATTTGCTTATGGTCATCCTTTAGGTGTAAATCATGTATCCTTTTTGACCTTATCTTGGTAAACAACATGAAATGTTGATCTATACCTAATTTCTACCATACTGTTTTTTACTAGCAGATTTTTTTTGTCAAATATTGAGTGTTTGCTTCAAAAACTTGGATCTTTAGGTTTATCCTGTACTGAATTATTATGGTCACTTACTACAATGTAATTTGTATCTAATCTATTCCACTGATCCACCTCTCTGTTTCTTAGTCAGTACCAGATTGTTTTGATAATTACCACTTTATAACACAGTTTGAGATCTGGCATGGCTAAACTGCTTTCTTTCACATTTTTTCCATTTATTCCCTTGATGTCTTTGAGCTTTTATTTTTCAAAATAAATTTTGAAATTATTTTCCAACTCTATAAAATAAAATTTTGTTAGTTTGATTGGTATGGCACTACCATGTATTATTTTATGTAGATTAATTTATGTAGAATTGTCATTTTATTGTATTACATCAACCTACCACTGAGCAATTAATAGTTTTCTAACTGCTGAGATCTGACTTTATTTTTGCGAAAAATATTTTATAATTATGTTCACATAGTTCATATAGTTTATTTTGGCAGGTAGATGCCCAAGTATTTTATGTTGTCTACAATTATTTTATAAATGGATTTTCACTGTTGATCAGAGAAATGCAAATCAAGACAACCCTGAGGTACCACTTCACACCTGTCAGATTGGCTAAAATGACAGGAAAAGTTAATGATGAATGTTGGAGGGGTTGTGGGAGGGCTAGAACACTGATGCATTGTTGGTGGAGCTGTGAACGGATACAGCCATTCTGGAGAACAATTTGGAGCTATGCTCAAAAAGTTATCAAACTGTGCATACCCTTTGACCCAGCAGCATTTCTATTGGGCTTATATCCCAAAGAAATCATAAAGGAAGGAAACGGCCCCACATGTGCAAGAATGTTTGTGGCAGCCCTTTTTGTAGTGGCTAGAAACTGGAAATTGAATAGATGCCCTTCAATTGGAGAATGGCTGAATAAATTATGGTATATGAATATTATGGAATATTATTGTTCTGTAAGAAATGACCAGCAAGATGATTTCAGAGAGGTCTGGAGAGACTTACATGAACTGATGCTGAGTGAAATGAGCAGAACCAGGAGATCATTATACACGGCAACAACAGTACTATATGACAATTAATTCTGATAGACATGGCTCTCTTCAACAATGATATGTTTCAAACCACCTCCAATTGTTCACTGAAGAAAGCCATATACACCCAGAGAGAGGGATGCGAAATGTGGACCACAACATAACATTCTCATACTCCTTGATTGATGTTTGCTTACATTGTGTTTCCTTTATCTGATATATCGTTTGTGTAGATAAGATTTTTCTTGCACAACAATGATAAGTTTGGAAATATGTATACATATATTCGATTTGCCAATATTTTAACATAATTAACATGTAGTGGATATCCTGCCATCTAGGGAAGGGGTGGGGAAGTTGGGGGGAAAATTTGTAACAGAAAGCTATGTAAGGGTTATTGTTGAAGAATTACCCACACATATGTTATGCAAATAAAATAAATTTAAAAAAAATTAAAAAAAACATGTAAAACTGTTTCTAGATATTTAGACCTTTGTCAGAGAAACTTACTGCAAACATTTTTCAATAATTAGCCATTTCTTTCTGATTTGGGCTTCATTTATTTTGTTTGTTCAGTAGCTGTAAAATTTTTAGTAATCAAAATTTTCTATTTTAAATGCTAAATTCTCTGTACCTTGTTTGGTCAAGAATCTGTTTCTATTCCTATGTTTCCATGTTCATAATTGCAAAAGGTGTATCTTTACCCATTTCTCTAATTTGTATATGATATAATGTTTAATATCAAAGTCTTATGTTCATTCAGAATGTATTTTGGCATATGGTATGAAATATTGGTCTAAATCAAATACTGAATCCTTTTCCCAGGAGTTAGTGTCCATGGATTTATTAAACACTTTTTTTTCATAAAAAAAATATAAATGGATTTTTTTCTTTCTATCACTTGCTGTTGTATTTTGTTGGTAATATATAGGGATGTTGATGATTTCATATGGTTTAATTTTGTATCCTGCAACTTTGGTAAAGTTGTTAATAATTTCAGGTAGTTTTTTAGTTGATTCTCTAAGATTTTCTAAGAATATTATATCATCTGCAAAGAATGATAGTTTTGTTTTCTTATTGCCTATTCTAATTCCTTCATTTCTATTTCCTATGTTTGTAGATTGTTTTCTGTTTAATTGTGCTTTTTTTTAAAATAGAAATGATTGAAAGTCTCTTCATTGAAGATTCATCACCTCCCCTGAAAGAATATGCTCACTCTCCAAGGGTAGTTAATTATAGATTATAAACCTAGTTCTTTTGCCTATTGAAATATGGTATCCGAGCCCTCCAATCCATTATTGTAGAAGCTGCCAGATCCTGGGTAATCCTAATTATTGCTCCTTTATATTTGAATTTCTTTTGTCTGCTGACTTACAGTATTTTTTCCCTTGAGATTGTAGTTTTGGAGTTTGGGAATTTTCCTTGTGGGAACTCTTTCTGAAGGTGATGATCCATCTGAAGATGGATCCTTTCAATGAGTATTTCTCTCTCTGTTTCTAGAATATCAGAGCAGTTTTCCTTGATGATCACTTGAAGAATGATATCCAGGCTCTTTATTTTTGTAATGGCCTTCAAATAAACCAATAATTTTTAAATTGTCTCTTCTGGATCTATTTTCCAGGTTGGCTATTTTCCTAATGAGCTATTTCACATTTTCTTCCATTTTCCCACTATTTTTAATGTGTTTGACTGATTTCTGATGTCTCATAGAGTCGTTAATTCTATGTACCTTGGTGTAGTTTTAAATAAGTAATTTTCTTCAGTTAGTTTTTGTATCTCTTTTTCAATTGATTAATTTTACTTTTCAAGGTGTTGTATTCTTTGGTGGATTTTGCATTTAGTCAATTGTATTTTTTAAGGAATTGCTTCTTGAGTAAAGGGGGCACTGACAACTTGTGATGGACCTCTCCATTTCAAAATGGTAGAATGAGTTTATAATTGAAACTCATTTTCAATTGAAAATGTTTTCTGTTAGCATAGCATTTAAAAACCCAATATCATCTTCATATCATGATGAAGAATTGAATAAGACTTTCATAAAGGTTTTAAATGATAAAAATAAAAACATCATATTAACAATCTATGTGTAGCAAAATTTTGATCAGCAATTAGTAAGTTACCTTCCCATAGCCACTGCCTCATTTGGATCTTCATGCTTACTCAGGTGCCCATAGAGCAAGGATTGAGCATTATGGCATATCACATAAAGCTATGTCATTTTTTATGTCATTCTTTTCCTATATTATTTATTTATTAATTCAGTGATTGGTTGATTGGTGAGGCATTTGGGATTAAGTACAGGGTTACACAATTACTAAGTGTTAAGTGTCTGAGGTTAATTTAAATTTAGATTCTCCTGACTTCGGGGTTGGTGCTCTATTTAGCACACCATCTAGCTTCCTCTCTTTTCTATATTATTCCCATTCCCTCCCAAATGGTTCATCTTCCTCTAGCCTCTATTATTTTCAGTTCATTCTATATATAATTGCAACACTGATAGTCTTGAAATATAGGTTGAACCATTTCATTTTCCTGGTCAAAAAGTGGCTATTATTTGTACGATAAAGAACAAACTTGGCTTTTTGGTATTGAAAAACTTTTGCCATCTGGTTTTAACCTATTTTTTCAAAGTGATCTGATATAACTCACCCTCATTATTTAATGTTTTAGTCATACTGGACTAGTTTCCTTTACTTAGCATTACATCTCCAAGCTCCTTATCTTTGCAAATGGTGTTTCTCATGCCTAGAATGCTCTCCCTCCTTATCCTCATCTTTCAGAATCTTTTTCTTCTTTTCAAAGTGAAACTTTGAAGTGCCATCTTTTTCAAAAGGTCCTTCATAATTTTGCCACTTGTTGGTGAACACCTTTCCACCTCAAGTTATTTGTTTTTTGCTCTACATATTCTGATTAAACTTATTTGTGCATATGCTGTTTTCCTCTTATAGAATATAAATTTCAAGTAATTTTATTATTTGCACCTCAGCATTTAGGATAGTGCTTAGCACACAGTTGAAACTTAAAGGTCTGTTGACTGGAAGGGGATGTAGCACTTTCCATTTATCATCTGATTTAATCTTTATAACCGGTAATATAGATAGTGCTCCTATTTCTAGTTTTGTTTTATAGATGAAGAAATTGTTTCATAGAAATGAAGTAAAGTATTCAAAGTTAAACAGTTAAAAATTGATTGACTTAGACTTGATGCTGTGAGCTAATTGAATTAACCTTGATGCCCTGGGTTCAAATCCAGCCTCTCTCAAGCATCTCTTAGAGAAATTTGTATAGCTATTCCTTAGACAGTTCCCCAAATTCCTATTTCTTCCCTTCACAATCTGAATCATTCCTGTTATGATTTGCAACTACTTGCTTAGCCTTGTAGGTTATTCATTAAAGATAGAGAGTAAAGTTAAAAGAAGCAATGCATTTTCCCCCTGTTTAAAGGCATCAGTTCTTTTTTTCCAATATGTGTTATAGAATTTAGTATTATATCTTATAGGGTACTAAATTTGTATGAAAACTGGCCAGTATACTTCCTTTGCAAACAGGATTTAAGATGAGAAAGGAGCCACACAGTACAGTGAGAGAGTGCTAGCCCTGCAACCAAGGAACTTAGATTTAGTTGGACTTCTAGTTTCTTTTAGCTCTAAATCTATGATGCTATGATTGTATAGGGTCACATTTAAGACCATTTTCTAGCACTTAATAATTAAGCAGAGGGCGGTGTAAAATGACTAGTCCTTTTGTGTTTTATTTAACTTTTTAAAAATCTTTGAATTAATATATTAGCTTGACTTTACAAGTTAAATATGAATACTAATAAAATAACTATTTTCTTATAGAATATTGGGATACAGTTTAGATAGGTATAGAGTTCTTATCTTTGTACTTCTTTGTATACATATATAATCCAGGAGTACATGTAAATAGCTCTGTATTTTGAATGACACATGGCCCAGGCAAACAATAAAGCCAACTATGAGGACTTATTATTTCTTCTCGTATTCATGACCTTATATAAAATCGAGCTGTTATTATTGTTATTATTAGATCCAGAATCTGAAGAATCTTCAGATGCTATCTAGTCAGGCTTCCTTAGTTTTCAGGTGAGGAAATTGAGTCTCAGAGTGATTAAGTGGTTTGTTCATGGTTATGGTCTTAAATATCAGAGGCAGGGTTTGAACTTAGACCTTCTGGAAACGAATTTCAGAGTATTTAGTATGTCAAACTGTCTCTCTAAGATTAAAAAGTAAAAGGAAATAAGGAAAATAATGTCATTTCAAAAAGCTTCTTACAGATAATGATGATTGTCCAAATAGTATAGAAAATATGATGCTGGGAACACTATCTCAAATACTTGTTACTCAAATGGATCTGTGATCTGAGATATATGAGCATTCTCTCCAATGAGACAGATTTCAACCCACCCACACCTCCCTATTCTGTGTGACTCTTGTCCATGTCTAGCCATAAGGTTGCTATAGGTGGACCCCTAAACAAATATTTTCAGAAATATATTAGCTATGAAGAATAATAGTGGTCTAGGTCTTAGTAATTTATAGGATGAAGGAACTAAGATAAAGGCTGAGAACAATAGCTTATATTTAATCACAACAGAAATAAAAGATAATAAATAAAATAAAATCTGAAATTTTAACATGAGGAAAACAGCCCCATAGATATTGAGATGGTGAAATGAGATAGAGAACTGAAAACATACCACAGAAAATGTTTACTTTGCTAAATAAAAGAGATCTTACAAAGTAGTAGTATAAGCCAACAGTGTTTATAACTACCATAAGAACTAAGCAGATGTTTAGTTTGCATGAATAGACATGCCATGCTTGAATTAAGAAAGGTTCCACTTTGCTCTCACCAGACCATAACTCCTATAGGCTACGTCCAGAGGGACACTGACAAACTGGTTTGCAAAAAACATAAAAAAGGTCTATCTTAAGTATGCTGCAATCAGGTTGATTATCCATCCATGGAGAATCAATTATTATTTATACTTAAAAGGTCACTTTATTTCTTCAAATACTTTAATTTCTCATAGCTGTTATAGGGTAGCATGTAACAGTAGCTAGAATAATATAATTTCAATCACTTTTCTATAAAAATGATAGAAAAAGAAAAGAATAACATCTTGTCATCTCTGATAAGCCACACATGATGACTTATCTGTTCTGAAATATGACCCTTTCAACTGTACATTGCTCTTCCTTTGTTTTGAAATATGGTCACAGTATTGAATCATAAGAAGTATAATTCATTGAGTCATCAATGCCACTTCCTGAATTTTCTTCCTTCAAAACTTCACACCCTGGGTTTGCTTTAACCACACCCTAAAGGGCTATGATTTCAACAGAATTCATAAGCTAACATAATGAGAGATCATGCTTATATAATGATTCCTATGGGAACCAGTTCCCTCACTTTTGGATGCTGGTAGAAGACTTGATAAATGACAAATAGGTCAGAATTCCCCCTTGTCCAACCAATCTGGCCCTCTAAACAAATTCTTGAAAGGAGTTTCACTCATTTGGCTGTGATGAAAGGGGGTGGTGTAAATTGTACTAGAAATGTGAAAATTACTTCAGAGCATTACGTACAAGATTAAAATAAAGGTTAAATATAACACTGGAGCCTCTCTTCTGCCTGGAAGAGTAAAGGGGGGAAAAGAGATTATTGCTCAAATGGTGAGCATAATATTTTACCTTATTTTCTCCTCTAGCAACCTGGCCAGAATATTCTCTCACTTAGGTTTTCTCTTTCTTGTTTCTCCTTTTTCTAGCTCCCAATGGACATTTTCTCATATTCAGAATTCAATGTACTGGTCTCTGTGTTTCTATATAGATACCTGCTTTGTAGCAGCAGTAGAACTCAATGGGAGATTTTTATCTACTTCATATTTTTCTGGGCAACTGAACACAAAGGTCAGGGAGGTTAAAATTTATGAATCTCATGTTTTGACCACTCCTGGCTTGCTTAGGGGAATTTTTAAATTTCCTTTCTATCTAATTTTTATTTTTACTTTCATTGGTCACAGTCTTTTGAGGCTAATTATAGCTTTCTCTGGCCTTTTAATCTTCACAAGATTTGCACATGACAAGTTTTGATTTGCTTGTTAGTCAGAAAAGACAATCTTTAAAATGCAGGCTACATCAATGTAAGAAGAGGAAAAGTTTTAGAGTCAACACCAAAGCTGATTCATACCTATCAGTATTTTCCACTTATGCATTTGCATTGGTTTGTATGCAATATTTTTACTTTTTTTCTTTTAACATATATTTCATCTAGTTTATCTTTATTCTAGCTTTTTGTGATACTAGACATATGATAAATATTCAATAATTTTCTAATATATGATGCATTCCTGTGTGTAAGTATTAACATATGAAGCTTCCATGACCTGTGATCTGCAGTACCTCAGATTACTTCTTCTGGGCCACATGTGTTCTGTGTAGAACCCTTCATCAAAGTTCCATCAGAAAGAATTGGTTGCTGACCCAGGAAAATTCACTCATTCATTAAGACTCCAAAGGAATGACTACACCTCTTTGGTTATAATTATTTCTGTGTCCACAATATATGGTTTGTAACTCTCTTTGGGAATTTCTCTGACAATAATCCTCCTTTACTCAATAGAAACAATAACTGCTGCTGACTTATGACTATTATTATATGGGTTAATCCAGATCCTTGACATAATCAAGTTTCTGGCTGCCTTTTCTATTTTATGTTTCTTTGGTAACCAAATAGCAATTCTGAGGTGGATAAGTCCAACCTTTGAGGCAACCTTATGAGTTTAAGATGTCAGGAGCTCCTAGGTCCCTCAATTAGTATAGACTAAATTATGGTAGGTGCCCCTTATTGCTATTTCTTGGAGGAGAAAGTTGTTACCAATAGGAAGAGCCCATTTCCTCGTTTGCCTTACTAGAAAAACAATCACTGTAAGGAAGACAGGTATCTGAGTTAAAAATAAAATATTTATTCAGCAATTATGCAAATGTTTTTGTTTTACTGTTTCAAAACCTGTGTTTACAAAAGGAAGGCTTGGACAATTAAGTATTCTTATATATTTAAATGAGATATTAGTCCTAACAATAATTATATGCAGCCTGTGATCTCATATTCTTGACTAGGTTCTTTCAAGACTCTTGGATTTGATCAAATCTGGTATCATCAGACAACAGCAGTAAAAAATAACTATTGGGCTAATTATGATGAAGTTTTTAGCATCCTGGGTTTGGAGCTGAAAAGTACCTTAGAGATCATCTAGTCCAATTCTAGCATTTTACAACTGAAGAAATTGAGGCCCAGGAACAAAGGAGATGGTGTATACAATGGTCCTTTGGCAAGTTGTTTTATATAATTCAGGCTGGCTCTTTCATATCACCTCAAAAATATCAAGAAATAAATAAATCAATAAAATTAAATTAAAAAGTAAATATTGCAAAAAAAAGAAGAAAAAAGAAAAATGCTAGTTAAGTAGTTCTAATACAGATAAAATGAAATTCTAATAATAAAAGAAAATGTTACTGGTTTACCCACTCCTAACTGAACCTATACTCTGGGAGCTCATTTTTCTCTGCTTCAGGCTTAAGGCTCCAAGTTCTATGCGGCCATGGTAGCATCTGTCATTGCCTTTTGGAGTTTCCCCTGAGCAATGGTTCAGCCAGAATCTCCCATTACTCATCTGGTAGAAGTTTATGAATTTGCCCAGCCCCAGCTATCTGGACAGAAGAGGGCAGACAGTTTTGGATAAAAAGAGAAGCCCATATGTGCTGAATCTGCTCCAAAAATGTCTGGAACAGAGGAGAAGAGGTTTCTAGCAAGAAGTCTAAGTGAGAATTTCAGTATCAACTCAGCACCCCAATATAGCCAGAAATAGAAATAGGCACCAAGTAAATAAAAATAACAACAATACCATCAGTAACAACGGAAATAGAAGTGGTGGTGGTGGTGGAGAATAATACAAGAAAATGAATGAAGAAAAGTAGAATCGGAAGACTAAGAAAATACTCAATAGATGAAAAAAAAAAATCTGTGGGTTAAGACAATTGTGGGAATAAATTCTGGGAGGAAAAGAATAAGTTGGCAAACTATAATTAAAATCCAAGACAAGAAAATTGAAAAGTCATAATAATCCTGAGAGTGAATGGAGGAGCTAAAGAGATAAGAAACACAAAGTTCTCAAACAACACAAACAACAACAACAGCAAAATAAAATAACAACCTGAAAGCAAAATTGACAGTGAATAATTGAAGCTAGAAAAACTCTGGTTATAAAGAGAGGGTACTCCATCAAAAATAATAGAATAAAGGAAACTCAAAAATGTAATAATACAACAAGAAATGTTAGAGCAAAGGTAAAAGACAACAAATGAGAACCTATGACATCTTCTTCCAAAACCAAAACAAAACATCTTAGCAAGTAAGATTCTGATAGATAACATAACAATTATCAACTTCCTAGAAAAACATAAGTTTAAGAAAAAGCTATGCCATAAATTTTGGGAAAGAATAAAAGGAAACATCATAGAAATATTAGGTCTATGTGGCAAAATACAAATAGATAGAATGCTAGAGGATAATGTCAAGTTTAATTCATGGATATATGTTGATCCTTCATGGTCCCCAGGTAAAAGAGTAAATATTATAAACAACCAAGAAAAGATAAATTATATACCAGGGAACTTCATGTAGAATCATATAGAAATGTGTCACCACACTTAGAAAAGGACAGGTGAGATTGAATTTGATTTTAAAAAGAAAAAGAAAAAAATATATACTAAGAATAAAATCCTACAAAGTTGAGCATTATCCTGTAGAAAAAAGATTAAATTTAAAAAGAATTAGTGATTTTCAAGTATTCAGATGAAGAAAAAAAGAAAATGGGCAATATCTTTGAAAAATCAGACAGAAAGAAATTTAAGCAAGGCCAGCAAGTCTGATTAGATCAATAGAGACAAATGATGATTCCATACTTGCATCTGAAAGGGGAAGCAAAGTCTAATATTCCTTCTCAGTATTTCCCAATCAAATGATTAATGAAAGATCATACATAAGCTGTCTTCTATGATGAATTATAATCTTTCTTCCACCCACTATTTGTGGTTCTCCCCAAAGATTCCAACCTGGACTCTCATATTTTCTATTTCTTCTCTTTCCCTTCGTGATCTTACAAACTCCCACATCATTAATTTATTATACATGCAGATGGTCCAAACCTTTATATATACAGCCCTAATGTCTCTCCAGAATCTCATTTTTTTTTACTGTCAGCTGAATTTCATTTGGATGTCCCATAACAACTTCAAAATTAACACAAAAACTATACACTTATTACTCACCCAAATTCCCTTGTTTCAGTGATAGGCACCATCATCTTTCACTTCACAAAGAATCACAACCCTAGGTATTCATTCTTTCCAATCAATTCTGTGAAATGTTTTTGATCTGGTTCTCTTCTAATATTTTCACAATGTGACGTTTAATATTAAGGTCATGTATCCCTTTTGAATTTATTATGATATATGCTGTAAAATATTCATTTGATGGCATCTTAGAAAGAAGTCTCTAGTAGAGTGTTGAAGGTACCTGTGACTAGCATTCTTTGTGAAAACAAAAAGTTTAGATGGCATTTTTATCAGATCTGCAGATGCTGTAAAGATGGGTGAAATTGTTAACATGAATTTAAGAGTTGTGAAGAAAAAAGGAGAGTGTCATAGATGGGGAAATAGCTAATAGATTAGTTTAACAGGGATGAGGGATTCATGAAGGGAAATAATACAAAATAAGGAGACTGGAAAAGTAGGTTAGGGCTACATTGTTTTTGAAAATCAAAATGAAAGATTTTCTATTTTTTGCTGGAGTCAATAAGGAGCAGCTACAAACTTTTTTGTATATGTGAGTCCTTTTTCCTCCTTTATGATTTCCTTGGGATACAGACCCAGTAGTGGCACTGCTGGGTCAAAGGATATACACTGTTTATGGCCCTTTGAGCATAGTTCCAGATCGCTCTCCAGAGTAGTTGGATAATTTCACAATGCAACCAACAATGCATTTGTATCCTCATTTTCCCTCCAACATTTAACATTATCTTTTCTTGTCATCTTAGCCAATTTGATAGGTGTGAGGTGGTACATCACAGTTGTTTTAATTTTTATTTCTGTAATCAATAGTGCTTTAGAACTTTTTTTCATATGATTATATATCCTTTGATCATTCATCAATTGGGGAATGACTTGTATTCTTATAAATCTGACATTGTTCTTTATATATTTTAGATATGAAACCTTTATCAGAAACTTATCACAGTAAAGAATTTTCCCCAGGTTTGTACTTCTCTTTTAATCTTGCTACTCTTGGTTTTGTTTGTGCAACACCTTTTTAATTTGATGTAATCAAAATTGACCATTTTGCCTTTCATAATGTTCTCTAGTTTTTCTTTGGTCATAAATTCCTCCCTTCTCTAAATATCTGATAGATAAATTATCCCTTGCTCTCCTAATTTGTTTATGGTATCATTTATGCCAAAATCATGTTTCCATTTTTAAATTATTTTGGTATGGAGTATGAGAAATAGGTTTATGCTGTTTCCAACATATTATTTTCTAGTTTTCCCAGCAATATTTGTCAAATAGTGAGTTCTTATTCCAGAAGCTGGAGTTTCAGGGTTTATCAAATGTATATTACTATAGGCCTTGATTATTGTGTCATGTGTACCTAATCTATTCCACTGACCCACCACTTTATTTTTAGCCAGCACCAAATAGTTTTGATCATTGCTGCTTTATAATACAGTTTTAGGTTTGGTATAGACACTACATTTTAAAGAGGGCATTGAAAAGTTTGAGAAAACCCAAAATGGCAACCAAAATGGTGAAGAGTTTTTGAGAGTATGAGCCACAAGAGGACTGGTTGAAAGAACTGAGGATGTTCAATCTGAGCAAAATGAAAAGAGTTCAGGAGAATATGATAGTTAATTGAAGGACTAACACACAAAAGAGGAATTATATTTTTGTTCTTCTTGACTCAAATGGGTAGAGGAAGGATAAATGAATGGAAGTTTTAAGGAGTCAGATTTAACATAATGTTAGGAAAAGCTTCCTGACAATCAGTGTTATCCCCAAGTACAGTTGTCTACCTGGGAAAGAATGGGGTCTCCCTTTCTAAACAAAGCCTGTATGATTACTTGTCAGATAGAGGAAGTTTTTGCTTTGGTTGTACAGGGTAATAGAAGCTTTCTGGATGCTTATAATCCTAAGATTCCAGGGTTTTTCTTTTAGTATTAGAAATAACAAGTCCACAAAACAGTTAGATGGACTGAGTAGTAGCTTAACATCTGAATTCTAATATATACAATCTCTTACAAAGAATTCTGGGCCACACCAGTTTTTCAATTCTCTATTCTTTGACATTGGCAGTGTGTTGGCACTGTGTTTTGATTGTTTTGACAGGAGCACTTTATAGGCAAAGAGTTCTACCTAAAGCCCATTGTTCAGCTTTATTGCAATTGATTTGTTACTGGAGTAAGCTCAAGGTTATTATAATAATTACCAGAGACATTCAAATAATGAAAATGTTTTCCAGCATAAAGTAGTGTCCAAATGTGATCCTCACTTTTCTCTGCTTTTGAACGATCTCCCTCAATTCGTTCTCCTTCTGAGGAATTTACTGGAACACCCAATTAGCAGATTTAAGTCTCTTTATGTTTTTTTTATCCCTTTGGGTTTTTTATTATCTATTGAATCTTTCCAGGTCACAATTAAACTCAGGCCTTATAATGCAATGCCAATGAAATGAGAAAACACTATCCCTCAAGTTAAAGGTAGAATTTGAAGAGTGCAGGTGCTCAGAAGATTGTACCCCATGCAATGTTTGACTGTGAGATTCATTATGGCTTATGGGAAGATAGCAGCACTTGGAGAGCTAAAATGATAGAAACACATTTACAGCTTGCTACCAAGCCATACAGATGTGGAGATAATGTTTAAATTCATGTAATAAAGACATATTCAAGACCACCTGATCTACCTTTGTCACCCTTGTCTCTAGATAGACAGAGCCAAGGGCTTACACACCTGCCAAGAAGTGTGAACATCCCTCTAGGTCTTTGCAAAATGCATCTGTGTGCAACTTTTGATAGCTTTTACAAGGCATACAATTACTGTTCAGAGTAAGTTCCCTTCAGCAGCTTTCAAGCCAACTAAAGTAAGTGTAAATATTTCTCAGCAGGCTGGAATTCCAAATGCTACTTGGAGCTTGGGCTCTGGATTCTTTTCATACTGTCTATGCATGTATTTTAGGCTAGTTCAAGCTGGGAAGTTTAGGGGTCAAAGGAAATGGTGTCTGGAAAACTCATAGAAGGCTTGTGATAAATATTTACCATTGTTATAAGGTTGCGAATGGTGATTTTTTTCAGTTGCTATTTTTTTAAGAATATGATAAATTTTGTTAGATTTGCAGAGCTGGACAAAATGTGGAAAAGTTTATTGCTCCAGGTATCTCTTCGGTACATGATAATCTTCGATTGATAGAAGATGTGCAAAAATCATCATTGAAAACATTTTTAGAGATAGCATTATATATTGAGTAGTCAACTCATTAAAAGATTTTTGAACTGGAATAAAATGATGATGGAAATGGTTGCAGCAGCCTTTGGGATAAAAAGGATGAAAGACCTTTTTCTCTCTTCTCGGTAACATCTCAGCCCCAAGGCTGAGACCATCAGACTTCAATAACATTACCAAGGACAGTTCCTCTGTGATTGGCAGTTAGTACAAAGATTATAATGATTCTAATAGCAGCTTGTGAGTAGGGGAGGGTGAAAGCTCTGTGGCTAATCAAATTTTTCACACTCAGTGTGAAAATACCACAAGTATCCTTCATGTCTGCAAAATGCAGGGGGTGGGGGGGAAGGAAACATTGAATGCTGTTTAGTGTCTGGAATCTTTTCTTAAGTAGCATGGAGCCATCTTTTTCTACTTCAGTTTCCTGGGTTTTAAAATTCCCCTGTAGCCATTTTCACCACAGGAGACACTCACTATCAACAAAGGAAGACATTAAACTGCTGAAAACTCTAAAGGGATTAGTATTCTTTTTTATATTATTTTCTCTCTTGGCTTCATTTCAGATTTTCCTAAATTTTTAGTTGCTTCTTTCTCTCTTCCACTAGCTACCAGAACCATAAGTGAGGCAGAGTTCGTGTGGTTTTTGCACCAGGACACCAACAATGGAGGAGGGATGTCCTCTCTATACAGTCTTCTTAGTTCAGTCCCACCACCACCAGGTTCTTATTGTTATGGTTTTCCTCTATGGCATTCTGCTTTGTCCACCAATATGTTGCTCCATCTTTCCCTGTGACTTTTTGCATTAGGAACCTCAGGCTGTGTTTTGGGGGTGTGGTGGGAGGGCAGAACAGACTCAGTGGAATATGAGCTGCCTCATCTCATATTCTAACCATGTCTTTTCCACTGAGACACATATCCTCCCCTCAAATAAATTTGCTCAGGGTGCAAAGATAACTTGGCTTGGATTTATTGGCTCTCTTATTCAACTTCTTAAGGTAGACAGTTCCCCCAAATTTTCTCCTTACCACTCTTCTTCCTTTTCATTATGTCCTCTGGCGGTCTCATTCACTGTTGTGGCTTCTAGTCTCTCACCACAGTGCAGAAGACTCAAATCTTCATTTGCAGCCCTGATCCAGCATCTCCAGCTGCCAGTAGGACATCACCACCTGGATGTTTCATCAACACTTCAGACTCAGTGTGTACAACACAGAGCTCATTATCTTTTCTGACAAACCTGCTCTTCCTTCTAACTTCTGGAAGTGAAATCAGGAAACCAGTATTTTATATTCTAGGTCTTCTATTTGTTAAATCTCTTTGATTGGGAAAGTCACATAATCTTTCTACACTATCTCTTTTAGTATCCTCATCTGTAAAGTAGAGAACACTAAATAATCTTGAAGCACCATTCTACATCTTCATCTATACTTTTCTTTCATAGGCTTCACAAATTCTCTGATTAGGATTTTGTTTGAAAACAGTTATTGTCTCATATCTGGTGTTCACTGTGTTTCTCTATCGTCTTTTAAAGATGGAATAGAAATGTCTGGCAAGCAGAGCAGCTTCACTGTATTCTGGAAAATTGTCCATATATATATATAATATTATATTATATTGCCTCTTCAAACAACAACAATAACTAACAAACAAACTTTGTAAAGAGGCTCCTAACAGCATAATTACCAGTAGACACCTCTTTATATACCTTTTGGAATGGAAACAATCATTCATATCCTTTCACCTCCACTTCAGCCAGATCAGGAGGCCCAGAATAGGGCATAGTAATGAGCCTTGTGACTGATTTACAGAGGAGTCTTTTCTGTTGTTATTAGAATAAGTTCTTGGTATGAAATTGGCCTCAGAAAAAGAGGCAGTATCTCCAATGAGTCACATTTCAGTATATATCCTAAGAATGGAGAGGGTGTAACTTTGCCTCCCATCCTTAAGGAAGCAGTGGAGCAGTCTATGAAAATCTTTAGCAAGACAGAAAGTAAAGTACATGTGATTTAGGTAGACCAGAATCATTGAATAAGATAGAAGAAGGATGAACAGAGGATTTTTCTTTCTCAGTTTCTCTTTCTTTCTGTCACTCTCTGTCTCTCTTTTTCTCTCTCTGTCTCTCCATCTCTCTTTCTGTCTCTGTCTGTGTGTTTGTCTCTCTCTTTTTCCCCATCTCAGTCTTCATCTCTGTCTGTCTCTGTCTCTGTCTCTGTTTCTCTTTGTCTCCATCTCTGTGTGTGTGTCTCTTGGTGTCTCTCTTGGCATCTTTCTCTGTCTCTCTGTCTCTCTCTGTCTCTGTCTCTGTTCCTCTCTCTCTCTCTTTCTCTCTCTCTCTCTCTCTCTCTCTCCTCTTTCTATCTCTCTCTGTCACCATCTCAGTCTCCATCTCTGTCTCCATCTCCATCTCTGTTTTGGTCTCTCTGTCTGTCTGTCTGTCTCAGTCTCTGTCTTTGTCTCTTGGTTTCTCTTTGTCTCCATCTCTGTGTGTTTCTCTCAGTGTCTGTTTCTCTCTGTCTCTGCTCTGTGTCTCTCTCTGTCTCTATCTATCTATTCATCTCTGCTGTCTACGTGTATCTTTCTTCCTGCCTTCCTCCTTCCTCCCTTCCTCTCTCTCAGCATGTAGGATCTCAACTATAGCTCTTTCCTTCTTCCTTTTTTTCTTATACTACTACATTTTCTTCCTCTATTTCTTCTTTCTCCTTTTTTTCTTTCTCTTTTCTATTCTTTTTACCTCTTTCCTTCCCCATTTCTGTTTCCATTCTCCTCCTTTTCCTCTCTGCTCTCTTTCCCCTTTCTTCCCCCATTGCTCTTTCCCTTTTTCCTCCTTTCCCTTATTCTTTCTCTCTTGTCCCTTTCCTTCTTTCTCTATTTTTCCCATTTCCTTCGGTGTTTATTTTCTGTCTCTGTCACTATCTGTTGAACACTAGGCAAATTTTTTTACAACTCTAGATGCAAATTCCATCATCTCTTAAAAGGAGGGAGCTGGTTTAAATAATCTTTAATGCCTCTTCTAGTTTTAAGTTTATCAAGCTCCTTTTCTCTTTCTCTCCTCTTTTCCCCCATCCCTATCTTTTACTTTCCTATCCCTCTCTGCCTCTATACACCTCCCCCTCACTATTGCTGGCTGAGAAATGATTTCCTTTCTGAAGCAGAGCTCTTAATAAACTGCTGTAAAATGAAGTTATGTTCATAACTGCATCCCCTGCCAGTAAAAACAAGCTCTTTCTCAAACACGCTTTTGGCAAATTGGCCTGATAATTGTTACACTTCTATACAAGTATATGCAAGTAAGTATGCTTAGGCAAATTTGTAAATCTGACAAAGTTTCTTCCCTCAATCAATCTATCTCCCCTTGACTTATCTCTGAAGTATCTGCCCAATCATCCCATTACTCTGAGACTTTTTGCCTAGGACCAGAAGCACATGGCTATTTGCCCTTGCTATTGCCACAATTAGCCTTTCTCCTTCACTGAAAGCTACTGATTCCAAGTCTTATCCTTTCAAGACCAATCTCTATCCTTTGCATGTTGACAACTAGATTTTTTGTGATGTGAGAAAAGGATAAAGGAAACCACCAGGGATTTTTTTTTCTCTTCTAGATATGTGCAACATATGTAGCCTTTTGGATACTCCATCTACTTTGTCTAATTGGAAGGAGGGAATACAGGAAAGAAAAGTCAGTCCCTTGGCAAGCTGATAGGGATGAACTCTGGTTGCCAAAGCCTCTTAAATCTTATTGTAAAATGTCAACTTACATTTTTATTGTAATCTAGATAACTCTGCATAAACTGTAACCTGGAAGACCTAGCTCTCCTGGAGTTAAGTTTTTAAATACCTTAAGGAGTAAATTTAAGAATCCAGTAGCTGTATTCCTTCCATTTTGGGGAGCAGTGACTGGCATCCCAGTTCCATTTAAGTACTTATTAGATTAGCTATTATAGACATCACTATGTCTAGCATAAAAATATATGTATATAAATAAAACTATATAAATATATATATATACATTATATACATAAATATATATATATATATACATATACACAACATATATACCTATATTGCAAAGATATATTAATTTTAAAAAGATAGCAAGAATAAGTATATGCATTATTTCCCCCAACATCTTATAGTCATAATTCCCCCAACATTATCGATGGGAATGGTGTGGTAATAGTTTTAATTTAGCTCAGGATATTGACAGCAATATCCAGTTTTGATGCCTGGCTTTCTGAATCCCTGTGGTGTGGTCTCAGCCCAGATTGATGATTCCATTTCCTACACGTATATAAGAAAAGAAAAAATGAAAAAAAAAACCAAAAATTTTATCCTGCTTCTCGATTTATAGGGGCTGGAGAGGTCCTCAGGTACCCCTTCCTCTTACTATATAGTGTAACCTCAGACCTGAATGTAGCAACAGCCACTTCTGTTGCTCAGTTAGGCTATATTAAGACAGCAGTTTCAATTACACAGCTCACAGAAAAAGGATGCTCCCAACTAGTAGTAGACCAAAGCAAAAAACACAATGCAAGATCCCGGTCTCCAGGTTTCTGAAAGCATTCACTCGGTCTTCCACAAGAATTTATGCCATGTCATGTGATATGCACATGGTACATTAAATTCACAGCAATAGATCTCAAGGGGATCATAAAAGCCATGAGTTCCAGTTCTTTCATTTTGCACATAAGAAGGTGAATTGAACCCCCTAGAATCACACAGTAGCAAAGCTAGGGTTCAAACCCAGATTCTTTGATTCAAAATCCAGAGCTTTTTGCACGCTACTTTACAGTTTCCTCTCACATACATTATCTTTTTTTTTCAGAATAATTTTGAAAACTAGTCAGGGTATAGAATCATGAGTCACAAAGGTCACAGAATTTAAGTGCTTCAATGAAATTAGATATAGTAAACTACATACTCTTCACTTTACAGAAGAGAAAACTGAGATACAAATAGATTTCCTTATTTGGAGAGAAATATGTGCCATATATCCTATGTGTTAAGCCACAATATTTCTCCTGAATTGTAGTCCCCCATCAGCAACTGCCTGCTTAAAAGTTCTATGTTGATTTCCTGTGATATTTTGCAAACTCATTATTTCTAAAATGATATTAAATTTTATTCCCACCTCTATCCTTGCCCTAATTCCTACCATACCATTCCTCCATATTTCTCTATTTCTGGTAAAGGTGTCACTACCTTTCAAGTTTCCTGCTTTCTGACCCTAAGACTTATCTGTGATTCTTCCTTCACTTCATCTTCCTCCTTGTGCCACCATCAATTAGTTAGTAAATTTTGTTGATTCTATTTCTATACTATCTCTCAATCTATCACTATCTAGCTCATTATGTCTACTATAATTTCCCCTTTCTCTACTAATGTGACCACCATCCAGTTCAGGTCCTCATCATTTATTAGTTGGAATTTTGTGCTAGTGTTCTTGTTTCCCATTTTTCTTCTCTCTAATCTATTTTACACTGAACTGTCAGAATAATTTTGCTAAGGAAGTCTTGCTGGATTTTTTTCCTTCTCGATTGCACATCACAAGAGACGTATACTATAAATTTTAGATGGGGAGAAGTTCCAATTGGAGCCTACACATAGCCAGCCCATAAATAGAGGCTTTTGTCCTGTACTGTACTTATTCTTTCCTGTTTCTGTTGAAGGACATTGAGGATGGCTATAAACTTGTGTGATTCAAAATAACGGAAGGGTGAGCTATCAAAAATCCAGGAACTGAAGACTGTGCTGGAAATCAGACAGTAAGACTGAAGGTGACCTATTTGACAAAGTCTAGAAGTAGCAGCTACATAGTGTAATGGATAGAGTACTGGACCTGAAGTAGAGAAAACTTCCCTCAGCCTCACTTTTCTCATCTGTTAAATGGAGATCATAATAACACCTACTTCCCAGGGTTGTTGTGAGAATAATAACACTTTTATCCTAGGTTGTTATAAAGAGCTTTGCAATTCTTAAAATACTATATAAATGCTAGCTGTTATTATTATTCAGTATTAAATGTTCTAAGATGACATGATCTCTTTATAAAATTATATATATATATATATCATTATGTGTAATAATAAAATATGATATATGATATACATATAATAATGTATAATGACATATACATACATATAATATGTATATACACACACATAAAATTTCTGTTTAGTTGTCTCCCAGTAATATCTTCTTTGTCCAGATGTGGCCCAAGGAAAAAAATTCAATCAATGCTTAATTAATCTTTTAAGGGACAAAACCGCCAGTAGAGCTAGTTAAGAATTTATCAGATATTCTGGTTTTCTAACACATACTGCCATAGTTGAAATCTCCTATCACTTCTATATCTCATCTCTCTACATTTTATTTTGGCAATATGTAATAGGAAAAAATACATATCTTCTATTTGACTAAGCAGTTTATCACACACCATTGAAGTAAATTGCACCAGTTCATATTTCATTTTGTTCTCACCCAATTGACATTTTTCAATCACCAGTTCTATCTAACCTAAACTTAGACATTTATGTTTTACCTGAGTGCCTTCATAGATTTCCAGAAAGAAAAGAATTGGAATTACCTGAAACATATATTTAGAGATGCTACTCATTAACTGTGAGGATGCTAGAGATTAAGCACACTATAATAACCACAGCTCAAGAGAAATCTAACAAATCAGTCTTTCTCCTACCATTTCACCATATCTATAAATGTTTCCAAGCAGGCTCTATAGACTTTTTCATATTTACAAATTTTTAAAAAGTGTAAGTCTATGAAACAGTTTGTGGATGTGTTTATTCCTAAGATATTTGAATTTTGCATATATAGTATTGTCACATTCACTTCAAATACTAAATGGAAAGATGTTTAAAATATTTCCCTAAGAGAAATCAGTATTATTTATGCAGATGTTACATAAGAGAAATTAATGAATATTACTAACTAACCCCTTCAGAGATAATATCAATATCTTTCAGACTAGTATGAAGTTAGACCAAGAAGAAGTCATTTAAAAAAAAATGAAGAATGAATAACTCAAAGGAACATCCTGGAAACTTCTTGCTTTACCTATATAGCTCTCCAGATTTCACCTACAAACAAAAGAAAATTGCACTTGAGGACACACATAGACGGATGAAAGCAAATAATACTTAGAGCAGAACAGTGGTCCTCCTGGGACAAGCAGAGAAGATTTGAAGAAGATCTCAAAAAAGGAGCTATGGCCACTGGGAAGTGTAAACAATTACAGGCTAGTTCCTCAGAAACAACAATCAGGGAATCCTGGGGCTAGCTGGGTTTGGAGGAAGCCTTAGCCACAAACCAAGGAACTTTCACCTCCTGAACATGTGAGGAATTAGGGGTTTGAGTCTGGGAAAATTGAAGAAAACCTCCTCTGATAAAGAGTGACAGAACCAGCTATGCTGTGGCCCCGTGAACAGCACACATATGTTAAGTGCAGAAGCAAGGTAGGTGCTGGCTGCAGGCATTTACAAGAGAGTGGAGTTGTTGGTTTGGGGTTCCAGGCCAAAGTGGAGAACTGAAGTAAAGCCAGAAGTATCATTCCCTGCACCTCAGCCCCACTCCAGAATAAGTGGTGATTACACTAACAAGCTCTTATTAAAAAAAAAAAAAAAAACAGGCAAAGGAAAAATAATCCATCCTTGGTAAGTTACTGTGGGACTAGGGAAGACTATGGATCATCTTCAAAAGAGGCTACTGAAATAGAAGTCTCCTCTACCCCAAAGAATAATATTAAATGGTTACTTGCTCCAAAAGAATTCACAGAACTCACAAATATACTTCCAAAAGTCAAATGAAGGAGATTGAGGAAAAAAACAAACAAAAAAATGAAAAATCCAAGAAAAAACAAGAAAATTATGGAAAGAAAGTTAACCAACTAAAAAGGAGGTTCAGAGTCTTAAGAAAGAAAATGCCTTTTTAAAAAAAAAATTAATGAACTAATTTTTAATACACATTGATTTATGAATCATGTTGACAGAGAAAAATCAAAGGAAAAGGGGGAAAAACCATGGGAAAGAAAAACAACAGATAAAAAAGTGAACATAGCATGTTTTTATTTGTATTCAATCTCCATAGTTCTTTTTCTGGATGCAAAAGGCATTTTCTGTTTAAAGTCTATTGGGAGTGCTTTGGATCACTGAACCACTGAGAAAAACCAAGTCTTTCATAGGTGATCATCACACAAGGAAATATTTTTTTAAAAAGTATAAAGAATGAAAAAATAGAAGAGAATGTGAGAATAGAAGACATCCCATAAGAAAAAGAATAAATATGGAGAACAGATCAAGAAGAGAAAGCATAAGAATTGGATTGTCTGAAAGCTATAACACATGAAATATGTCCTGAAATTATAGAACAAGAGAGGTAAATAGAAATGGGAAAAAAAATCCATCTATTACTGTTTGAAAGAGATCCTACAAGGAAAAAATCCAGGAATATTAGTTCTAAATTTCAAAACCTCAGATCAAAGAGAAAATTTATAAGCAACAAAAGCAATTTAAATATGTTGGAGTTACAATTAGAATTACAAAAGACCTGTTAATATTTATAATTAAAGACTGCAGGTCCTGGAATATTATATATCGACAATCAAATGAACTAGGGGTACAAATGAAAATATGATATCCAGCAAAATTAAATATAATATTGAATGAAACAAGACAGCCTTTCAATGTTAGTCAGATTTTCAGGATTCTGTCACAAACAAACTGAAACACAATAAAAAGTAACATATAAAAGACTTATTTAAGGGACTCAAAAAGGACAAACTGCTTATGTTTTATATGTGGAAATGTAAACCATATGTTTAATATTTCATTAATAATTGGATATTCCAAAATTAAGATTGGGGTAGAGCTGAATATTATGTGATTCTAAAAAGCAAAATCACATTGGAAAAGGTAAAAAATTAATTATGCCATACAAATGAGGTGTGAGAACAAGAACTGAAACAAAGGAATTAGGTGGGGGAGGAGGACTGGCAGTTCTGAAATTCTACTCAAATTGGGAATTGATTAAAGAGGAAACAATATATAACATCCAGAATGTTATAATATCCTCCAAAATCTATAAAGAAAAACAAATGATGATGGAGTGGGATAAGATGTATACATTAATTAGAAATGGAATAAAAAATGAGGGTGTGGAGGGGAAACAGTGAAGGGATCTTTGGGACAGGGTGGGAGAAGCTTAAGTAAAAGCAAGGTAAGTTAAGGGACAGAAGTAAAGTAGAGGACTTAGCAGAGATAGGAAACAATAGGTGCACAAAAATATTATAATGATGATCAGTAGTAGATTAGACTATTAGTTTCTACTAGTAGTAGTAGAAGAAAATTATAGAGGTAGTAATCATTGACCTTAGACAAAGTCAAAGTTAATAAGTATCCAATCAAGAGAGAAATCTACATTATGTGTCAACCTTATTAATGTGTTTTAGATATATGCACATTTATTTATATATATGTGCATTTATATATTACGTAAATTTATTATTTATATACGTATATGTGTATATTTGTGTATATATACATACATATACACATATGTGTATGTGTGTAGGTAGATATGTGTATATATATATATATATATGTATGTATGTATATTGTGAGAGTGTATATATATATATATACATATATATATATATCTGAGAGGTAACTCTCAGATATGTGGAGAAGGAAGGAATGTGTGACCAAAGAAGAACTGGAATTCATTATTGAACACAAAATAGATAATTTTGATTATATTAAGTTAAAAAGTTTTTGTACAAACAAAACTATTGCAGACAAGATTAGAATGGAAGCAAAAAACTGGGAAAACATTTTTATACCTAAACTAATCTATCTATTTAGTGCTATACCAATCAAACTCCCAAGAGATTATTTAACTGAACTAGAAAAAATAACGACAAAATTCATCTGGAAAAACAAAAGGTCAAGAATTTCGAGGGAATTAATGAAAAAAAATGCAAATGAGGGTGGCCTAGCTGCACCAGATCTAAAACTATATTATAAAGCAGTGGTCACCAAAACCATTTGCTACTGGATAAGAAATAGAGTAGTGGATCAGTGGAATAGGTTAGGTTCACAGAACAAAATACTCAATGACAATTGTAATCTAGTGTTCGATAAACCCAAAGACCCCAGTTTTTGGGTTAAAAACTCACTATTCGACAAAAACTGCTGGGATAATTGGAAAATAGTCTGGAAGAAATTAGGCATTGACCCACACCTAACACCATATACCAAGATAAGGTCAAAATGGATTCATGATCTAGGCATAAAGAATGATATTATAAACAAATTAGAACAATGTAGGATGGTTTACCTCTCAGACCTGTGGAGGGGGAAGGAATTTGTGACCAAAGAAGAACTAGAGGTCATCATTAATCACAAAATAGATAAGTTTGACTATATCAAGTTGAAAAGTTTTTGTACAAACAAAATGAATGCAGACAAGATTAGAAGGGTAGCAGTAAACTGGGAAAATATTTTTACATCCAAAGGTTCTGATAAAGGCCTCATTTCTAAAATATATAGAGAATTGACTCAAATATATAAGAATTCAAGCCATTCTCCAATTGACAAATGGTCAAAAGATATGAACAGACAATTTTCAGACGAAGAAATTGAAACTATTTCCGGTCACATGAAAAGGTGCTCCAAGTCACTATTGATCAGAGAAATGCAAATTAAGACAACTCTGAGATACCACTACACACCTGTCAG
>JAJPUD010006503.1:0-31291 GCA_023553655.1 Myrmecobius fasciatus
TTTTTTTTTTACTTTCAATTTTACTAATCTCTCCTTTTATTTTTAGGATTTCAAGTTTGGTATTTGATTGGGGGTTTTTAATTTGTTCTTTCTCTAGCTTTTTTAGTTGCAAGCCCAATTCATTGATTTTCTCTTTCTCTATTTTATGCAAATAAGCATCTAGAGATATAAAATTTCCCCTTATTACCGCTTTGGCTGTATCCCACAAATTTTGGTATGTTGTCTCATTATTGTCATTCTCTTGGATGAAATTAGTAATTGTGTCTGTAATTTGCTGTTTCACCCATTCATTCTTTAGGATAAAATTATTTAGTTTCCAATTGGTTTTTGGTCTATTTTCTCCTGGCCTTATATTGCATGTGATTTTTATTCCATCATGATCTGAAAAGAAAACATTTATTATTTCTGCCTTCCTGCATTTGATTTTGAGGTTTTTGTGTCCTAACACATGGTCATTTTTTGTATAAGTTCCATGGACTGCTGAGAAAAAAGTAAACTCCTTTCTGTCTCCATTTAATTTTCTCCAAAGATCTATCATACCTAACTTTTCTAACATTTTGTTTACCTCCTTACCTTCTTTCTTATTTATTTTGTGGTTTGATTTATCAAGTTCTGAGAGAGGGAGGTTGAGATCCCCCACTATTATAGTTTTATTATCTATTTCTTCTTGCATCTCTCTGAACTTTTCCTCTAGGAATTGCCATGCTATACCACTTGGTGCATATATGTTTAGTATTGATATTGCTTCATTATCTATGGTATCCTTTAGGAAGATATAATTTCCTTCTTTGTCTCTTTTAATTAAGTCTGTCTTTGCTTTTTCTTGGTCTGAGATCAGGATTGCTACCCCTGCTTTTTTTTGTTCACCTGAAGCATAATACGTTCTGCTCCAGCCTTTTACCTTCACCCTGTATGTATCTCTATGTTTTAGATGTGTTTCTTGTATACAACACATTGTTGGATTCTGGTTTTTAATCCAGTCTGCTATCTGATTCTGCTTTAAGGGAGAGTTCATTCCATTCACATTCACAGTTAAAATAACTAATTGTGTATTTCCTGCCATCTTATTTACCTAACTTATGCTTTTCTCTTTCTTATCCCCTTTCCCTCCTTCCTACTATTTTGCTTTTGATAACCACTTCCCTCAAACAATCCTTCCCCTTTAGAGCCCCACCCACCCCTTTCCCCCCCCTTCCCTCCTTTTTCCTTATAAGTACATCTATTATTCCCTCTGAGCCAAATCTGAAGAGATGGAGATTATCCAATTTCTCATTCCCCTCCCTTTTTCCCCCTCAATCATTATAGGTTTTCTTTGCCTCTACATGTGATGTAATTTCCCTTATTTTACCTCCTTTTCCTCTTCTTCCAGAGTTATCCCTTTTCTACCTCTAATTTCTTTTTCAGTTTATCTTATCATAATAATCATAAAATCACAATAATCATTTCATAATAATCATAACATCACAGTAATCATATCATAATCATAATGTAATAATAGATTCATAAAATCAACCCTCATTCTATAAGTATCTATAACATAAATATAGTTCTCAAGAGGTTTTTTTTTCTTGTTACCTTTTTATGTTTCTCTTGTGTTCTGTGTTCGTAGATCAAATTTTTTGTTCAGTTCTGGTCTTTTCAATAGAAATAGGTGAAATTCTCCTATATCATTGAATGACCATCTTCTACCCTGGAAGATAATGCTCATTCTAGCTGGGTAACTTATTCTTGGCTGTAATCCAAGTTCCTTTGCCTTTCAGAATATCTGATTCCAGGCCCTTCGATCCTTCAAAGTAGAAGCTGCTAGGTCCTTTGTGATCCTAATTGTGGCTCCCCGATATTTAAATTGTTTCTTTCTGGCTTCTCATAATATCTTTTCCTTGGTGTGATAGTTCTGGAATTTAGCCACGATATTTCTGGGGGACTTAATTTTGGGGTTTCTTTCAGGAGGTGATCGATGGATTATTTTAAGGAGTATTTTGCCTTCTGGGTCTAAAATATCTGGGCAGTTTTCTTTTATGATTTCCTGGAAGATAGTGTCTAGGTTCTTTTTTTCATCATGGCTTTCAGGAAGCCCTATAATCCTTAGATTGTCTCTCCTAGATCTATTTTCCAGGTCTGTTGTTTTTCCTAGGAGATATTTCATGTTTTTCTCTATCTTTTCATTTTTTTTGTTTTTGTTTGACTGATTCTTGAAGTCTTGATGAGTCATTCATTTCCAATTGTTCGATTCTAATTTTTAATGTCTTATTGTCTTCAGTTACTGTTTTTAGTTCCTTTTGCAATTGACCATTTACATTTTTTTGTTCATTGCATTCTTTTTCCATTTTTTCTCTTTTATTTTGCAGTGATCTCATTTCATTTCCCCATGTTTCTTCTAACTCTCTTTTAAGATTTTTTATGCAATCTTCAAAGAAATCCTTGTGACATGGAGTCCAGTTTATGTCTCTCTTTGGGGCTTTTTCTAGAGGTCTGTTCTTCCCTCTCTCCATAAAAGTTGTCTATGGTGAGAGCTCTTTTGGGTTTTTTATTCAGTTTTTTAAAGGTGTGAGGTCTGTTTAAGGCCAAGGTGGGACAGCTGCTTTAATTTGCCCTGGGGCAGTTCTGCTGATTGAGTTATTTCAGGAACTGGGCAGTTCTGCTGATTGAATTATTTCAGGTACTGGGCAGTTCTGCTGATTGAATTATTTCTGGTGCTGATCAGTCCTGCTGATTGATTGATTGATGGATTGATCGCCCTAGGGTGCTGTGTAATGGCCCCTAGGCCCCATGATCATCAGGGGTTCAGTGGTTCACAATCTACCCCCCACAAAAGGCAGACCCTCCAAACCACCTGCCCACAATCAGGACAGATTGGCCCAAGAGGCCCCCAGAAGACTCCCAGGTGTGTGAAAATCACATCGCTCCCACTCCTGTTCCAACTCCTGTTCCAACTCCTGTTCCAGCTCCCTGCTCCAGCTCCCTGCCCTGGTCTCCCTGTGCTACAGCCTGGGTTCAGCAGACCACCCCCCTGCCCAATTAAAACAGACCTGTTTTGAAGTTCTTCCAGAGTATCTTCTTCTAGAATCGTGTTGTCCTCTAGATATTGTGGATTTTTTTGCTTCAAAATCAGTCTAGAGGCTTCATATGTTGTTGGTTTGAGGGAAGGTTAGAAGAGGTTGCAGAGACTTCTGTCTGATCTCCGCCACCATGGCTCCACCCCCAGAAGGAAGTCCCATTTTTGTATTGTTTCAACTTTTTAAAATATTATCTGTTTCTGAAAGAGCTTTATGTACTTATCAAAATGAATAACTCTGAGAAATAGAACATGTAGTATGGTACTTTTAACTTGCATATAAATCATGATATAATGGAAAAATTATCAGCTCTTGATGATCACCTGAATTTAACCTCTCTGTGTTTCAGTTTCCACATCTGTAAAATGAAAGGGTTTGTTTAGATGGCTTCTGGAGTTCCTTCCACCTCTAAATAAATTATGATCCCATAATTGCTTAACTTCAAAATTATACATTTTATTTTCAAATGAAACATATAGCCCGATTATACTTCTCATCTGTGTCTTGAGTCTATCCTAATGACAATGACAGTGACAGATCACTCCAGCAGAATGATGATATAGGTGCCGAGTCAATTTTTATTTTCCTTCTCTGCCAGACTATAATAAATCATGAATATACTATGTTCACTGTCATTTTGTGAGGGAAAATCAATATGTTTATGTTTGACTTCACCTCATAGGATTTGATAGATAGATAGATAGATAGATAGATAGATAGATAGATAGATAGATAGTCAAACCCCTTAATTTTAAATATGAAGAGACTGAGGCATAGAAGGGTAAAGGAAGGTATATCCCAAAACCACACAGGTATTAAGTGGCAAAAGCAGGGTGTAAACCCAGTGTTCTTTTCACTGTACCATTGTGCTTTCCCTACCATTGATGTACTTTACCTCCATGGATACTTCCACATAGTGTTTCTCCCAATCTGTATGTTCTTCTTATAAGAACACTCTTGAAGTTCTTTCCTTATCCTTTCACAAGTCTCTATTTATTCTTTTTGTGCCTCACACTCTTTCTTTCTTTCCTGCTATAAATGCCATCAATTTCTTTCTCTCTAATATGACTAGATTGTCCAACTCCATTACTCTTCCTCTGGCTTTGATGTTCACTTTTGAAATTCTCATTATTGACCCTTCACTGTTTTCCTAGCAGAAGAATTTTGTCTATCCTCAAGTATAGTGCCTTCTTCCTAAGAACCTTATAATCCTCACAAAGGCCCTTAGAATTTCCTGCTGATTCTAAGACATTACCTTCCAATACTGCCAAGAGTACCTAGTTCTACCCATCCTTGTAACTTATATACATGCACTTCTTCACCACTAATCCTCGATTTCTAAAAAATCTCCTACTCCAGAATTTAAAATCATATTCAAATACTATAATCAAAAACTATAATCTAAAAGAAATATAATAGAATTATCAACTTCTTGCTCTTCAATACTACAACTACATTATTTAACTTAAGATACCATTGTGTTGGGGCAGCTAGGTGGCGCAGTGGATAGAGCACCAGCCCTGAAGTCAGGAGGACCTGAGTTCAAATCTGGTCTCAGACACGTAACAGCTGTGTGACCTTGGGCAAGTCACTTAACCCCAATTGCCTCAGCAAAAAAAAAAAAAAAAAGATACCATTGTGTTTCTAGCTGACATATCAAACTGCTTACCCATAATGTTTACTAATGTTCATTAACACCCACAGATAATTTTCAGATGAAATGTTCTCTAGCTAAGATTCCCCTTTTTGGGGGGCTGCTAGGTGGTAGACAGAACACCAGCCCTGAAATCAGGAGGACCTCAGTTCAAATCTGGTCTCAGACATTTAACACTTCCTAGCTATATGACCCTGGGCAAGTCACTTAAGCCCAATTGCCCCAGCATTTAAAAAAAAAAAGATTCCCCTTTATTTTACTTTATTTTACTTTTGATTTCTCTTACAATAATGAAATAACCAAAAATATTTATAATGAAGTCTGACTTAAAAAAATAACTCATATATCCTAGAATTTGTAGGAAATGCTACTAGGTACAGAGAGATTGTTCATATAATGAATCATGAGGAAAATAATGAAGTCCAAGGGAAATATTCAATATTGCTTATAAGTAGCTTTTACTTAGTCAAAATATCTGACTTTCTAAAAATTTAGTCAATTTGGGATACAATGGCAATGGTTCTTGAAAATTAAGGAAGATTATAATTAAACTTTGGAAAGAATTTATTTTGTATGACATTTCCACTAACTAATCAGAAAAATAGGGAAAACATTAAAATAAAATGATACTCATCAGTATGAGGTTAATAGCTTTATTGAAGCCTAAGCTTTTGTTAGCATATACAATAGAATGCATGGGATACTTGAAAAAAATCTCTATCACTAAGACTCCTGGGTAAACAAATAAGAGTAAAAAATAATGTATTAAAACATAATTCAGCTGATCATGGGGGATGATCCATTCTATTGCCTATCATTTTAAATCTATTTCTTCCAACTCTTCCCACCCACCATGTTTTTGCTAATGCATGAGATTGTCCTTAGGGTAAACAATGAGATGATTGGTTGGGATTTTTATATTGTTGTACATTTATAATTTTACAATTTTTTGTTAATTATTTCCTTATAATTTAGAACTTTTATAAGTTTCTACTTTTTACTGTAGTGCAAATTTAAATTGACTAAAGACCATAGTAGTAGTAGTAATAGTAGTAGTAGTAGTAGTAGTAGTAGTAGTAGTAGTAGTAGTAGTGTAGTAGTGATAGTAGAGATATTAGACTGTGAATCCCTTCAGATCGGGGACTGTGTTTTGCTTACAGAGTACCTTACAAATAATACGCACTTAATAAGTGCTTCTTGATTGACTGACTACTATTAGTAGTATACTATCATTTTCCTGAAGTTCAATTTTAATGCTTCAGTATGATGTGTGTACATAGTATATATATATACACATATATATACACATATATATATATGTGTGTGTGTATGTGCATATATACATATATACACATATATATTTGTATATTATATATATACACATATATACATATATATGTATGTGTATGTGTATTTTTAGAGGTAATGACACTAGAGGGCAAGTTATAGACGATCTCAACAGTATAAAAACATGTCAAATACAGATGGGAAATTTAACTCCTCTTTATCTTAATAAATGGTTTCCAAGATTCATTATTTTAGAAAAAAAATCATCATTCTGAGTCTCTATTCCCATCCTTATTGCCACCCCACAGTGATGAGTTTTGCTAAACTTAGCTAGACTGATCCTTGGAACAAAGACAAAATACAGACCACTCTTAGAGGTTTCAATTGATAGCATTACAAATTCTTCAAATGGTGAATTCTGATTACTATGAACATCACACTCCAAACAACTATTGACTTTTGGGTTGTTATTTTCCCATCTCTCAAATATACTGAAACATTTCAATTGCTACTTAAAAATAATAAAAATAGTTGTTCTGAATGTATTTTTTCACCTAAATAAAGAGAGAATCCACTAGACTCATATTGTAGCAATTTTATGTATGGAAGTTAGAATACTCCTTCCCAGCCAAGGAGACATTTAAACAGAAGAAATTCATAAATTTTAGAAATGTAAGGGACCACAGAGTAATTTGATTCATACTCTTACCTGCATATAAATTAGATAATGGTATTCTCACCTTAGAAGCAGGGCAGCTGAGATCCAGAATAGTCAAATTACTTGTCCAAGGATTCAGAGTTACTAAGTAGGGAAAGCTGAGAATGCCAGTGACTTATTATTTTTTGTATAGTTTGTCTTTACTAAGTTGTGTGCATACAATTCTTGATCCTTCAAACTGAATGTAAGTTCCTGAAGGGAGAAAAAAGAAAAACTTTTATTTTTGTTTTTGTAGGATGGTGATTGAATTGTAGATTAGTTCAACTCAAAAAACATTTGTCAGGCATTGCACTAAATGCTGGAGTACAAGGACAAATACTGCCTCTGTTTCTCAAAGAACTTTAATTTTCCTTGAAGGAAGCAACATATATACAGATAGTTATATAAAAAATGTATACAGAATAAATACAAGACAATTTTTAGTATTGAGGGGAGTTTTATGAATAACCAGAGACAGAGGAATTCAAGAAATGCCTCCTGTATGGATGAGCTATTCTTTGAAGGAAAATAGAAATTCTGTGAAAGTGGAGCTGGTGAGTAGAAGAATCATTCCAGGCCTAGGCCAAACAAGATAAAATGTTCCATAGGCCACTTTGGCCGGCACACAGAACATTGATATACAGGTAGGTAATAAATATGTATTGATTGAATCTCATGGAAATAAAAATCCAGTATTTTTAATGTTCTTTTTTTTCACGTTAAGATACTTGAAAGGTAGGGCAGCTAGGTGGTACAGTGGATAGAGCACCAGCCCTGAAGTCAGGAGGACCTGAATTCAAATTTGGTCTCAGACACTTAACATTCCCTAGCTGTGTGACCCTGGGAAAGTCACTTAACCCCAATTGCCACAGCAAAAAAAAAAAAAGATTTTGAAGGTGATGTGACAGTAGATAGATAATTTATCCCCCATTTCATGTATATACTTCTTTCTTCTTTCCCATCCTTGACCTAGAGTTGTCCAGGTTTACCTAACTGCATTCCTTAAGATTTCTTTGAAATTCTGCAGATATAAGCTAGATGACCCAAACAAACAGACAAGCTGATTTTTTTCTTTTGTAACTGCTCCCCTTCATTGGCTCATATATATTGCATTAGAAAGTGATTGTTTTCTTTGTCAAGAGGATGATACACTATTGAACAGAGGATGTCTGTCATTGATAAGCCTATACAAATAGAATCCTTTTTCTTGGTGACAGTGTGGTAAATGACATAGAACTTTGTCATTGATAGTGACTGCTGTCTAAAAAAAACCAAACAAACAAACAAACAAACAAAACCTAAGGTAGGAAAGGAAATGAAAGGTGAAATATTTTAGCAAATGAGTGCCAGAGAAAATTAATTCCAACTGGCCCACTGGCACTGAGAAGAAGAAATTGACTTATGGCCATTTGGCAAGCATTTTTGAAATTGTACGTTTACACATTATATCAGATGTCTAGGCAGGCTTGATAAGTCTATCTCAATGTGGGAGCTCAAGGCAGTGCTTATCAGCTGGTGCCCTAGTGGGATTCAATGTGCAATTAATCAGAAAACAATTTAATTTCCCCTTGTCTGCAGGGGGTGGAAGGTCACCTGAATTTACTAAGTTTTATTTGTTGTTTTTATCTTAAAGGGGAAGAAAATGTCAAAAGGTATCTATAATTGTCAGAGATTCCTGGTGTGATTTAAAATTAAACTATCAACCAGAAGAAGAAAGAGTTCAGAGTCTTAAGGGAATGGCGGTAAAACATGTACTTTCAATTATTAATGATCATAGCAGGTGTACTGGAGAAATTTCCCAGTGAACTAATTCACTGGGTGAGATAGCTGCTCTTCTGAACTACTCCATAACAAAGCAGGTGCTGAGAAATATGCATACTTCCATTTGGCATAATGACAAAAAATAAAATAGTAATTTGTAATCTCTAAATAAAGTCTTATTAATGACACTGCTGCATTTCCACAGAAAACAAAGTTTTCTGACACAATCTAATAGATTGACACACAATCTATCAGACACATCTGATAGATTGGAAATATATCAGATGGGAAATGTATCTACAAAGCTAAAATGAGCTTGCTGAGAATAGAAACTAGTCCTCATGTATACACTGTTTATAGGTTTGTTTTTAAAAAGGAGGAGCCAAATTTTCAGGAAACTATGGCAGGACTAAACTCATACATCCAATTCAGTATTAGACTACAATTTGCATATCTATCTTGAGCCACTGGGGGTAGTTCAATAATGTTGATGAATTTCAATCTATGCAGATAAAATTGGGGCCCTACTGGGTAATACATGAGAAAATTTAGGAGTATTTTTCCCCTAAATCCTCCTAGATAATTGTACATCAGGAGCCAGGCTTCAAAACTAGAAAGTATTTTGGAGGCCATTCATTCCAACCCCTCTCCTGACATTTTAGAGAAGAGGAAAATTAATGAAGTGATTTGTCCAACACTACACAGGTATTGAGTAGCAAAGGTAGAATTGACTCTAGGTCTTATTCCTACAAATTTCATTCTGTTTTCAATGAATCTGACTTCAGAGACTATCAGAAGGAAATCAGGCATTTTGTAATGCCTTGCTTAGGATGTAGGATTATTCAGCCTGCATGAAGAGAACCGGTGAATCTCATTAAAATGAAGCTGGAGGAAATATTGAGTTGTGGTATTACCCTGATTGTTTGGCTTCCTTAATGTAACCAGAAGCTGGATTTTGACTCAGAAGACATGAGTTCAAATCCTATCTTCACTTCTTTGGGACTAAGTGAGGAGATCTGCCTTGGAGATGCTTCCATTTCTAAATCAATGAACCTATGGACTTTGGGATGCTTTCTGTTAAATAAAGCAGAATTAATGTGGTGATCTTGTTCAGTAGTTTCAGTTGTGTCTGATGCTTCATGGCCCCATTTGGGATTTTCTTGGCAAAAATACTGAAGTAATTTGACATTTCATTCTCCAGCTCATTTTGCAGAAGAGGAACTTGAGCAAACATGGTTAAATGATTTGTCCAGTGTCACATGACTAGAAAGTGTCTAAGGCCAGATTTCCACCACAAAAAGATGGGTCTTCCTGAACCTTGTTCTGGCATTCTATACATTCTGCTACCTAGCTGCCCAAATTAGCATGTGAGAGTGAAATAAATAGTTTCCTTGGAGTCAGAAGATTTGAATTCAGATGTTTACAATCTATTTGAAAAGCTGGACCTTACTGAATTCCAGAAAATTGAATTCCTCAGCAACAACAACAACAACAACAAAAACAACAATAACAACAGCAACAACAAAAGAATGTTGGACTACATCACCTTTGGAGTCTCTTTCAGCTTATTCAGTATCTCATTTGAGCTTTTTAACAGATCACACAGCTAGTCTGTTTCTAGCAGGAATGGCATTTAAAACCAGGTATCCTAGCCACTAAGCCAGTATGCTTCTTTTAGGCATGATTGTATCAAGGAGACCTAGAAATTAAAAGTTGAATTCAACATTTCAAGCCTGAATGAGTTGAAGAATGAGGGCCATTGACACTCATAGGAAGTTTGGGAAAGAAGGTATTCTGGCATAGTTTGGGAAGGGAGAAGAAAGAACAAAAATAACTGACTTATCTATAAAAATTAAAGTAAGAAAAATTTATTATATAATGGGACATAATTGGGTAGGAAACAGATTAAGCTCAGAATTCACAACAAAAGACTTGAGATCTTGCAATTTTCAAAACCATCTTGCTAGGAAGAAGTCTCATCTATAATATGCAAAGACTCTGTATAAAGCATCATAGACTTCAATATGTCTTATAAAATTACAATCATAAGATCATGTAACTCAATGCTTTTTTTTGCTCTGTGTTCTTACTTTATATTGTACTGAAATTAGTAGTGTCTTGAAAACAAAAAGGCAAGATGGCAAAATTCAATTGCTCCAAATACTTTTGAGCATGAGAATCCCTTTTTAAGTAAAAAATAAAAATTGAAAAACCAGCTCATGATAGTATGGTCCCATTATTAGTTTTTCTGCTTAATGATATGTGTATTTGTGGATAAATACTAGTACTTTATATGCATATGGATTTGTGGATCTCAGTGATTAGGAATCAATGACATTAAGGGAAAAACATTAGAATATATTCTAAGTATAATAACATTTATAGAGGGTCTCATAATTTTAAAGCATATTCTTTACAACATTTCTGTGAGGTAGGAAATATTGAAGACTATTAATCCCAATTTTTTCAGATGAGGAAACTGAGATTTGATAAATTTAAATGATTTTCTGGGGATTATAGCCACATCTGTTAATTAATTTTCATTAATAGATTGCAAGAATTTTTATTTTATTTTGGGTCATCTATAACATTTCTTATGGTTCCCTGAGTTCTCTAAATTCTCCCCATTCCACAGCCAGACATTCAATAATCTTCAGTTTGGGACAAATAAATGGATATATCTGAGTTGTGAATGTTTGAACAAAGTATAAGATTCAGAGTAAATAAATATTTTACAAGACTGAGGTACAAAAGCCATTTTGTTATGCTTATATCAATGTTGTGGTTTGTTATCATTTGCTTTTAATTAAAAACATAAATGGGAGAATGTTATTGTTGTTTTTGGTGTTCTTTTGAGATTTAGCATGGAGAAATTCATTTTCAGAAAGTGATAAGTAAAATAGCATAAAATAGCACTGTTTAGTTTGTCCTACTGGGATATCACAAAGAAAATTACTACAGATAAATTTTCAAAATAATAAGACATGTGCAAGCTTTCAGTCTCATTTCTGAAATACATTTGAAAGTGATAATTTTGTATTCCTCTGGCTCGTTACAACTGTGAATGAATCTGCAAAGCATTCCACTGAAAATACTCAAAGCTTGTTATTAATCATAATTGTAACTATGAGATTCATCTTAGGGAACAGAGTCAATTAAGTCAATCAGAGGTCAAAGCAGAAGGATTTATTTCCTTACTAAGCAGCCCATGCTAGTTTTATTTTTTAAAGCTTAATTTAATTTATTTTTTTTAGCTATTCTACTCTTTGATCCTTTAAATTAAAAGGAAAAAGTTATTAGATTCTTTCAGTTTGATTCACTCTTGCTTATAAAATGGTGGCCCCCAACATTGTATCATTGTCTGTATGCATCTTCCTTTAAGTTCTATCCCTATTATATGAATATTATGGAATATTATTGTTCTGTAAGAAACGACGAGCAGGACGATTTCAGAGAGGCCTGGAGAGACTTGCATGAACTGATGCTGAGCAAAATGAGCAGAGCCAGGAGATCATTATATACGGCAACAACACTATATGACGATCAATTCTGATGGACATGGCTCTCTTCAACAATGAAATGTTTCAAACCACTTCGAATTGTTCACTGAAGAGAGCCATATACACCCAGAGAGAGGGATGTGAAATGTGGACCACAACATAACATTTTCATGCTCTCTATTGATGTTTGCTTGCAGTGTGTTTCCTTTCTCTGATTTTTTTTTCTTGTAGACACGATTTTTCTTGCACAACAATAAGTGTGGAAATATGTATACATATATTAGATTTGTCATGTATTTTAACATAATTAACATGTAGTGGATATCCTGCCATCTAGGGGAGGGGTAGGGAGTAGGGAGGAAAAATTTGTAACAGAAAGCTTTGTAAGGGTTAATGCTGAAGAATTACCCATACATATGTCTTGCCAAAAAAAAAAAAAAAAAGTTCTATCCCTACTTATAATGTATCTCTGAATAAAAGGGAATAATGAGACTCATGAGACTATAACTTTTCAAAATTGCAAATACTTTGATAGGCAAATCTATATGGGTTTTTAAGTATATTACTGACAATATTATAATTTTCTAAACACTTCATATGCTTTGTTATTTCATTTAATTATAACAACTCTTTTAGTTAGATATGACAGATATCTGCAATATTTTACAAGTAAAGAAATTGATTCATAATAATTAAGGGACTTAACCAAGATCACACAATAAGCAGATAAAATTTGAATCAAGGTCTCAACCTATGAAATCCATAAATAATTGTTAATATTATCAGTAATATTCTACATGGATTCTAAAATGGAAAAGTTCAGATTTTCATTCCCCAGAATTATCTATTTATTATGAGGTATTTACTATCTAAAAGCAAAGTATTAAATAAGAATTTATGAAATAGCACAGATGAAAAAGATGTCAGAGACCATCTAAGTTAATCTAACTTGAACAAAGATCTTTTCTGTATAATACTTAACAAGTGGTTATTCATTTTTCAGTTGAAGATCTGGTCAAGAGAAATCTTACTTTGTAATGTTTTATTAAATTTTATTATTATGGATTTTTTATATTATCAACATTTATAGATTATTCCCATTCTGTCAGGTCTCTTGTAACAAACTAGAACAATATAGACATAAATATGTAGTAATAAACATAATTTAAATAAAACAATATAGTTAAACTAACAATATAATAACCTCATCTGAAAGCACTTTCATCATTCCAACTCTAGCTCACTTCGACTATATTTTAAAGAATACTTTTAATTGATCCCTGACTTCTTTCTTTCCTTCTTTCCTTTCGTTCTTCTTTTGTTCCTTCCCTCCTTCCTTCCCTCTTCCTTTCTTATTTCTTTCTTTTTCCTTCCTTCCTCCTTCTTTCCTTCCTTCCTCCTTCCTTCCTTCCTTCCTCCTTTGTTTTCTCCTTTCTTTCTTTCTTCCTCCTCTTTCCTTCTTTCCCTCCTTCCCTCCTTTCCTTCTTCTTCTTCTTCTTCTTCTTCTTCTTCTTCTTCTTCTTCTTCTCCTCGTCTCTCTCTCAGTGTGTGTTTGTGTGTGTATAGAAATTCACTCACTAAAAATACAGAGACCACTCATGAGCTTGATTCCACTAGTGACTGACATGGGGACTTTGAACTTCTTTGTTTATTTAAGGATAGTTTACCACTCCTCAGATAAAGTAATGGTCCCTTGCTCTTGGAATTTTACCATTTCATGCTGAACTTAGTGTGAATTTCAATTTAACAATGGCTGTCCAATGCAGCATCCAAATTTTTTTCCAAGGAAATGTTAACTAGTCCCATCCCTCTCACCTGTTTGTGAAGCTGATTTTTTGAACTCCACCATAAAGTTTCCTCTGTTTTCAATTATTTTCATCTCTGAGCATTGATTCTGTTCTTTTATTGAGATTCTTTTCCCCTTAGCTTAGAAAAAGCAAAACAAAACAATTACAACAACAACCACACACACACACACACACACACACACACCACTTTTTGATAGATTTAGTTTTCCTCAGCAATCTGCCTAATCAGTTGGCCAAAATTCCCATAGGACTGTGCCATTCTCTTTTAGCAACTAATGTTTATACAGGTTTAGGAAGTACTTTACATGGCACTAGGAGGGATAGAGTAGGGCTTCTTAAACTTCTTTTCCACTCATGAGGCCTTTTCTCCTGAGAATTTTTTTTTTGGGGGACTGAGTATTTAGGTATATAAAATAGCTCCATGAGTCAAAAAATTTTTGGTAATAATAAATCATAATTTTACAACCCCCACATTCAGTTACAAGACCCTATTTAAAAGATTGTGAAGAATGGTTTAAAAAACCTGGTATTGTGGATGTTTACTAGTTTTATGAAATTGGGCAAGTCACTCAACACCTTTGTCTATAACAATTTCTTCATGTATAAAATAGGAATAATAAAAGCAGCTATATTCCGGGATTAATGTGAAGATAAAATTCAGGAATAATTGTAAAATGTTTTACATCTAAAACATATAAATGCTACTTATGATGATGATAGTGATGATGACAACTATGATGATGATGATTCTTTTTGGTCAAAGATTTCTAGTTTAATTTAATAAAGATAATATATTTGCAAGGACTTCCAAAAAGTTTTCCATAGAATGTCCAATAAGAACAACCATCCTCTTTCCCTATTTGAGTCCCTGTTCTTTCTTTTTTTTATTCCCTAGTAATTTTACTTATTTTTAATACACATTGCTTTATGAATCATGTTGGGAGACAAAAATCAGAGCAAAAGGGAAAATCATGGGAGAAAGTAAAAAAAAATTAAAAATAAAAAAGAAATGAACATAGCATGTGTTTATTTACATTCAGTTTTTTTTTTTCTGAATGCAGATGACATTTTCTGTCCAAAGTCTATCAGGATTGCTCTGGAATGATGATTTTTTTTAGTTGTTTTTTTTTAAATCGATATTTTCTATTTCATACTCCTCATACTGATCCCTTCTCCGCTTCCCAGAATTTCTTATAGTTCTTGTTCAGTCATTTCTGTCATGTCTGACTCTCCATAGCCCTCTTTGGTATTTTCTTGATAAAAATACTGCAATAGTTTGGCATCATCAACTTGTTTTACAGATGTGTAAACCAAGACAAACAAGGTCAGGTGACTTGATCAGGGTCACTTAGCTCTCTTTTGATTCATACAATAAATATATGAAGTGAGTTCTAAGATTATCATCATTTGGGAAAGACTAAGAGAGGGTAAAATCATTTGTCCTTAGTCATACACTAGTAGTATCTAAGGCAGGATTCAAATCCTCATCTTCTGAACTGAAAATCCAACCCTTTATTCACTGTACCAAATAGTGATCCTTTTGCTTCCATCCTTTGTAAATATCTTTTAAAGATCTGTTGCTTAAATTCCCTTTATATTCACACTGTTCCCTTAGATAAAGCTTTTCTGCCCCCCCCTTTCATTGAATTATTTCTCTTTACATCTTCTGAATTTGATTCTTGAGAGCTTCCCATTTTTCTTGAACTGAATTCCTCTATACCTATAGATATATATTCAGTGACAGAGTAATTACTTTCTACCTCCCTACCACTATAATATTCTCAATATTTCCACCCCAATACTCACACTATTCCAATAGAAATTAGTTAAAGCTGAGTTGGCTGGTAAACAAAACACATCATAGTTAGAGTCCTGAGTTTGAATCCTACCTTTTCCACATAGTAGCTGTTTCATTTTGGATAACTCCAGTGAAGTCTATGGCCCTCGATTTCCAAAATGGTAATAATCTGTACCTTGTAAGGTTGCTGTAAGATATAAATGAAATAAATTATGCAAAGTTTTACATAATAACAAAAACTAGTATTGGTTTATATTGTTACTAATATCATTATTATTCCTTAGCTATTGCATATATCTTCATCGGCTATGCAATGTTGTGCTAAAAATAGTATTTTTTTTCTTTTTATAAAACCTCATTTTCCTCAGTGAGTATAGAAAAAAATATAATCAGTCTGACATGCTGACACAGACCTCAATAGAGGACACAACACAGCAGAGCTCTATCTAGCTGTGTTGGAAGCTAAGTTCCTGAAATAAGTTTCTATAATATGATTAGAGTTGCTTACAATGAGTAATTGTCACAGTTGCTGTTGTGGAAAAGTAATTAATTATATGAAGTGATTATAGTTTTCCCCAAAGCATAGGTTAGACTTGATGATTTTTTTCAAGGAATGGAAGTAGCAAAAACATTATTGTTTGTGTCTTGGTAAGGAAAAGGCCAGGGTTGTATAGGAGAAAGCAGACTTGTCATACCATGCAGAATAGATATGAGGGACTTATGAAGTGTTGGGGAAAAGTGTTAACATCTGTACTCTGTGTGTTCAAGGGAAAGCACTTAAATGAATATCTTTTTAAAAATACATCATTTGTGTTGGGTAGAAATTTTTTTTCCCAAAGTAGGTTGTATATAATGTTTGCCTAAGGAATGAGATTAAAACAAACAAAACAAACATATTCAGACCACCTGTGATCTTGCATTTTCTGGGGAAATCACCATCAAAAAAAAAAAAGCAAGAAATACAAAAAATTTGATGGTGTGTGAAACAGACCCTTTTAGAAAATCCTTGATCAGTTTCCACTTAGAATTCAGGAAAAGCAGTCCTGACTGTTCAGTATTCATGAATTCAACGTTCTACATCCCCCAAACCTGAGAAAAATATTGCTTCAGATGAATGGACAGAAGAACGTGTATATTTAGGATGCAAAAGCATCTGCTTTTTCCTTAAAGAGACTAGAGTAGAAACTAGTGAATTAGAGCTCTTAGATCTGTATTTGCTACTAAATGCCCTAGTAATGATTGTGGCCACCTATGCTCCCTTTCTATTATATATCTATAAAGTGCATTTCAATTCATCATCATTCTATTTAGACTTCTAAAAGACCTGAACTGAAATATGCTTAAGAAGAAAAGTAATGCTTCAAATAAAATCATATTAATATCCCTGCCTAATTTAAAAGCCTAATCCTGATTGATTGTTTTTTAAATCAACTACTCAATATTTTTCAGACCTCTGTTATGGTGCCCACTTACTAGCTACTAGGAGCTACAATAAAGGTATGAAACAGAACTTTTTTAATGAAGAAATAAGCATGTGTTCACTAATTATATGACACACGTGAAATTCTGAGAGATTTTTGCAAAATATTTGAAAAGAAATAAAGGTATCATTGAGATGGAAGAATGGAGAAACATGTTTAGGAAAAAAAAGAGAGAGAGACCTGAGATAGGAGAATAATGTTTATCGAACATTAAAGTGAGAGCAAGGTAGGTACCCAAATGATAAAGGATAATATGCATGTACATAGTAAAACAGATTAATCCACACATTATCAATCTGCATTTCAACATCTAAAATGGAATATTTCTCCAGAAATACTCAGAATGATCCAGAGATGAGGAAGGGTCTTCTTTCACCTTCTCTTCTACATTTTCAACTTTCTATACTAAAGAAGAAGGTATGATTTAAAACAAGCTAGATTGTAAATTTAAGCAGGCTGTACCAATTCAGAGGATTTTATGTTGAACCAGCTATGTCTATAAAAATTTTTCCTTCATAAGTTTATTGGTGAAATTCCTAATAGCACCTGGCACACAATAGGTGTATAATAAATACTTGCCTTTCATCTTGCTTTTTGTCATATTCCCACTGATTAGTGCTGTGTCTAATATATATATAGTATGTGGTTAATAAATGCTTTATGACTGATTTAGATCATTTTTGAGAAAAGTCTGAATTGCTCAGAAAATAGATTAGATTCTAGATACACAGGGTGAGAGGACCTTAGAAGCCATGGAACCTAACTGCATAAGAAAACATTCACAGAGAGCTTAAAGTAAATTGCCTAAAGTCACACACATAGTGAATCATAAAGTAGTATTTTAACCTAAAGATTCCTTACTCCAAGAGTATGTCATGTACAACATTAGTATGTAGTGAGTGGTTTCCAAAATGTGCACCTTGGCAATTCATGAGGAACTTTAAGTGTGTCCAGGAGGTCAAAACTACTTTCATAATAATACAAAGACATTATTTACCTTATTTTTTTGTTCTCATTTTCTCATGAGTGTACAGTGTAATTTTCCAAAAGGTACAGGACTTATAAATTATATTTACCTGCAAACATGAACACTGAGTTACTGTATTTTCTGCAGAAGTATACTTTTACTCTAAAAATATATGAATTTACAGATAAATCTGGATTTACTATTTTGCTTTTATTAGCACCAATTAATCAGGCAAGAAAATCTTTGATATGAAGGATTGGCAACATATATAAAGTTAATGAAATATTCAAAGTATTGAATAACATTTTGAGAATCTGCTGTTTTATCCTGGAGCAACTATGTTGATACTTGCAATAGTGGTATAAAAGCAATGGTGGGTAAAATTGGTGCCTTAGTACGAATTAGGCATCCTATTGTCCTAGTAAGTTGTCACTGAATTTTTCACTGCCATACATTTGCAATTTTTAAATGTGAATTTAACTAAATAATATCCTTGATAAAGCAGTAAAAATTATTAATTTTATTAAATAGCCACTCTTGAGCATGTCTCTCCTATTCTTTATGATGATTGGGAAGTTTGCATAAAACATTTCTACTGTAAATCAAAATACAATGGTTGTCTCAAGAGAACAAATCTGAGCTATTGTTTGAATTGCGAATTGAATTAGCCTTTTTTTTTTTTTTGATGGAACACCATTTTTTACTTGAAAGAGCAGCTGACTGACAAACTAAGGTTATTCAGATGGGTACTTTGCAGACATTTTCTTGAAAATAAATGAAGTATGCCTGTCAGCTCATGGAAAACTACTGATGACATTTGTTGCTAGTGAAACAAAAATCAAGCTTTCAAGTGAAAAATTAGAATTTTAGAAACCTTGTATTCACCATCTGAGCTCCAGAGTTTCCCAATATTTAAAGATTTTTCTTGAAGATGTCAGTGATTATATTAACAAATATGATTAACAAATGTGTCTAATGAATAATATTTAAAAAAATTTAATTTGCACAATTAAATGAACCAATGTTTTGCAAATGATCAATGCATTATATTATAAAAATGATTCACTGGTAAAAAAAAAGACAAGCTAATAGATTTTAATGTAATAGTACATGAAATGTTTATTGATGTGATTTTAGATTTCATATTGCAGCTAAACATTAAGAAACTACAATTTGTCAAATTTTCATGTCATGTCAAAGAAGAATGTCCACAATTATCTTAAAAAGTTAAAAAAAAGAAAAAAAAGTTATTAAAAATACTTCCTCATCCAACTACATATCTATGTGAAGTTAATTTTTTTCACATATTCAGTCAAAACAACATATCATAAGATATTGAATTCAGAAACAGAAGAAACAAGCAGTTTCATATCCCTATCTAGTACCCCCAAAATCTTACTGAAGCTTTACCCAGGATGTTCCTTTTTGGTGATCCTTACCAGCTTTTGTAGAATCAAGAATTCAGGACTTATAAATTAAAAAAAAAAATTAAGAGCCACTCCCGAAGTGATAAATTAACAGTTTTCAGTTGAGGTAACCAAATTATTTATAGCCACATGAATAAACTCTTTCACTATTAACTAGAGAAATGCAAAAAAGGAAAATGACTGGGGCAGCTAGGTCGTGGAGTGGATAGAGTACCAGCCTAAAAGTCAGGAGGACCTGAGTTCAAATATGACCTCAGACACTTAACACTTCCTATCTGTGTGAGCCTGGGCAAGTCATTTAAGCCCAATTGCCTCAGCAAAAAACAAACAAACAAACAAACAAAAGGAAAATGACAAATATTGGAAGGAAGGTAGGGAAAATGAGACATTAATGTATTGTTGGCAGAATTATGAGCTGATTCACCCATTCTTTGGAGCAATTTGGAACTATGCCCAAAGTATTATAAAACCATGTATATAATACTATTAGGCCTTTACACCAAAAAAAAAAAAAAAAAAAAAAAAAAAGATTTTTAAAAAGGAAAAGGACCTCTCAATGGGGGAGGAGAGAATCTGGTAATCAAATTTTTAAAAAGAAATGTAAATTTTTTTACATATAACTAGGAAAAATAAAATAATAAATTAAAATTTTAAAAAGAATTCAAGACTTAAGACCCTTCCTTATTCCTTGCTAGCACTGTTTCTCACTTCCAATCCAAGTCATAAAATAATTACATGATGCTTTTTTAATTCACAAAGCATTTTCTTCACGATACTTGTGTGAGGGTAGAAATTTCAACCATCATTCATTTTATTTCCTGAAGAGGAAATAGAGGCACAGAGATGTTAACTAATTTATCTATTTACATTTTTATTAAGTGACAGAGGTGGAGTATAAATCCAAGCTCTCAGAATTCCATTTCCCTCTTCCTCAATGTATAACATTTCACTCTTTTGTCTCTTATTTCCAAATTTTCACTTCCCTTCAGAATTAATGTTTTGTTTCTATGATCACCATGAAAAATAGTTTCCACATTAAACACATCTGAGATTAATGACAGAGAACTTCTCTAGTGTTAGCAGAACAATTCCCATTTTTTAACATGTTACTACCTGGCAGCAATATTCTTCCCCTCATTAAAAACCAAACCATTTAAAAATTATTCATGATTTGTTTTCAATCACATTTGTTCTAGACCAAAAACTTGCAGCAGCCACAGTCCTATGAATTAACTTTTATTCCTCCCCTATTTTGAATGTTTTCTAGGCTCATTAGACTCATTCTTGTGCACTGTCAATTTGAGGTCAATCTTAATCTTGTACTATTTCATCTATCAACATAGACTTTCTGTTACACCCCCTAAAATGCTTTCTCTGTAAAGTATACTTATGGCAATCTGCTTTATATGGCAATATAAGTGCTTTAGAATATTTCTCCTGATTCATATTTTTAACCTAGGAATATACAACACTTTAATATAGATTCCCTGAGAAATATCTCATGGTTTCAATAAAAGGACAGAGTGCAATGGAGATAGAGTGGTAAATTCATTTGGATAGGAAAAAAACCAATAGATTATACCACCATTTCTAGAGGCAAAAATTACCTTCTCCTTATTTTAACTCCTTTTCTTTATTGAAAGGAAGGGCCTGTTTTTTTCACCTAGAACAAAGGAGTGATAAGAAAGCATCAGCATTCAGAGTATTAATTGTCCTATCAATAGCATCACAAACTCTCAGCAATCTTTCTAATGTCTCAGCTCTAAGAACTTTGTCATGCAGCAATGACTCTATAATGAATACCCTGTTCAACCTTGCCTGCTACTGGCTCCTTTTTCAAAATGGTAAATTAAGTAAGATAAGTTTCACAGAGAAGCAGTTATGAATTGGGACCAAGAAGTAGCAGCTGCTGACACAGTGGCACACTGAAACATACAGCTTAGGGTTCAGTTATGTGAAACTGGGGGTTGAAAAGAAAAAAAAGGGCCAGAATTCACAGATCCTGGGATCTGGGGTCTCAGAACAATGGTGCTGGGTGCCTTCAGAATATGAAAATGGTCTCTATTTCCAATTATTTGTTCTACATATCTTCAGATCTTCTCTCTCTAGCATATTCCTGTCTCTTTATATCTCAGTCCAAGAAACACTCCTAAACACTTCATCAAAATTTAAATTCCTCTCAGGAAAGGGGAAAAAATAGAATTTGAATGTTGGAATAGACTTTAGAAGCCATCTTGTCCAACACATACTCATGTCATTCCTATTATAATGTACCTTACAAGTATCTTCTTCCAACTTCTGCATAAAGATCAAGTTAATAAAGAGTCCCTCACTTATTGACGCAACCTATTCAACATTTGGTCTCTTACTATTAGGAAGTTGATGGCTAATATAAATTTTCATGGGCATTTTCCACTCATTACTTTTATTTCTCCTTCTGATGTCCTCAGAAGAAATTTAATTCTTCTTCTTCATGATGGTCCTTCAGATATTTGAATACTACTATGATTCTCCTTCTATCCCCTTCCAACTCTACTTTCCATACCAACAGTTTTTTCTTCTCCAAGTTACCAGGGTAACCATGCCCAGTTCCTTCAACTGATCCTCATTTGTCATGGATTCAAGGCCTTTTCTCAACTTGGTTGCCTTTTTTTGGATGTTTTCTACTTAATTAATATCTCACAAACAGGACCAAACACAATATTCCCAAACAGGTCTTATAAGGGCCTATGAATTTATTTTTATTTTAAATAATAGCTTTTTATTTTTGAAAAATACATGTAAAGATAGTTTTCAACATTCATCCAAGCAAAACCTTGTTTTGCAAATTTTTCTCCCTCCCTTCCCCCTCCTCTTGATAGCAAATAACCTAATATATGTTAAACATTTGTGATTTTTTTCCATAATTATCATACTGTACAAGAAAAATCAGATCAAAAAGGAAAAACATGATAAAGAAAAAAAGTAAGCAAACAAGAACAAAAAAAGATGTAAATACTATGTTGTGATCCAATTCCCATGGTCCTCTTTCTGGATGCAGATGGATCTCTCCATCACAAATCTTTTGGAATTAGTCTAAAACATCTCATTGCTTAAAAGAGCCATCTCCATCACAATTCAGTTGATCATCACATAATCTTGTTACTATGTACAATGCTCTCTTAAACCTCTTGATTCTGCTCACTTCACTTAACATCCAGACTTCTCTGAAATGATCCTGCTGATCATTTCTTATAGAACAATAATATTCCATAACATCCATATACCATAATTTATTTAGCCATTCCCCAATTGATGAGCATCCACTCAATTTCTAGTTCCTTGCCATTACAAAAAGGGCTGCTACAAGTGAATACATTTTAAATTGAATTTGTAATTACTTTTGCTTTAGTGTGAAGAGGTTTTCATCAATGGCTGGATTGCCATAAATTCAGAGTGTCATATTCAGTTCTGGGACAGATTACATGCCCACAGAGCTCCTTTCCCAGAACTGAAACATGATCTAGCATCATTCTCAAGCAACGAAAGACATGTTAATTTGACTTGCCAGAAGTATGTGCTTAGTAACTATTTTACCCAATGTAGTGCTTTGGTCATTAGCTTTTTCATTAAGTGTGGTCAGATGAAAAGCTTGGACTAATACCAAGATACGAAGTTAGTGCAACTGACTTCCGTGGAATGTAGCTGGCGCTTCAGCAGAGCCCCCACTCAAGAAGCACCTTGGGCGTGTTCCTTTGTGTTCAGGCCTTCCTACATGCTCAGTTTATCACATGTGGTTGTCCCTCCCCTGAGCGCTATTAAGAAAGAGATTAAATTTAAAAAGCAGAGCAAGGTTAACTGTTTCAGGTATGCCCACCATCCAACAGGGAATGGCATGGTGGTAGCACTCTGGCCTGCTCCAGCAGTATGAGCTCTTAATTCAGATCACCACTGTGAAAAGAAGTGCTTTAGTTACAGCACGGTAGGCAGCGTCAATTTTGCTCAGCGCCAGTCTGTGGGTGGTTAACGATGGCTCACCACACTGCTGTTAATGGAGGCACTTTCACACACTACAACGCCATAAGTGGCAGCATTTAAACTCAGTACAACAATGTAAAAGGTAATGCTTTTATCTCACTCAAAAGAGATTCTGGCTTGTATCTACTGGCTTTCCATTTGATTTTTATAGACATCAGAGCAAAGGAAATGTGTACCATAAGCAGTTCCTTCATCTTGTTCATCATGCTATAGAAAAACTGAAATATATTTTACAGCTAGCCATTTCCCAAGAACCAAGAATATCTTGGTACCTAATGTTTATGTTCTATTTGATGGTGAAATGTTTGCCAACATATAAGGGAAGAATGGAAATATGTGTGATGCATTTTCAAAATCATGATAGTTTATACTGAGGCCCTTGGTGGGGAGTAGAGGGAAATTAAAGTAAATATACAATATGGTAGTGATTGAACAGAGTTTATAACATAGCAAAGTAAAAGAACAAGATAACCAAAGAGTTATCTGGATGATGAACTTCCTGCCAATTGTATTTTCTAATGTTTCCTTCTGGATAATAATGAATTATCTTAAATTTAGTCCTGATCCTGGCAAAGCTATAATTATGCTATAAAACTTAGGTTCCATAATATCACTTGTCATCAAGGAATATGCGATTCCAAAGCAGATCTCAGTCTGCATATAGTGGACAGTATAACATAGATTGTACTTGATTGCATGATCAATTAATAAATATTTTTGTCTCCCATCTCCACTATCTTTCTAGTACATACATTTGGACTAATAGGGGCCTATGACAATAATTCTGGTTTGCTTGTATGAAGTATCAAAGAAGGCTTATTTAGAGCTTCTATGATCATCACTCTAAGTTCCAGAGCTTAAGAATCAAATTTCTTATTGGAAAAATGAACTGGAAAATTAGGAGAATGAGGTATATAGCATTTAAAGTACCTTATATACTAAACTTATTCTATTATTCTTAAAATCAGGAATCTTTCCAAAATTTCCTCGTAATCCTTTGAAAGTTTTATGAATATAACTTTGATTACTTTGAACTTAGTGATGGAGTTTTACAATTAGCTAAATAAGATCAGCTCCCCAGGGAAAGGTAAGGTGAGGACACAAAGCTGTGGAACTTCCTATTTTCAGGGGCATACTACTCAACAAGAATACACTGCAAGGAACCAAGACTCACTTGTTCTATGTGTATTTACAGTCTCAGGCAAAGTTCATGCACTCCAAAAAGCTGGCATTTGAAACAAAAATTTCTAAATAGAAGAGTAGTTTAGTTTAGTGCCAATACAGCATGCTTACTGAAATTTTCTTATTTCAATATCAGATATTTAAAAACATATGGTAAAAGTTATATTGTTAAGATAAGAAAATAGCTTTTTATTATAAATAGGTAACCAATTCAGTTATCTAGGTTCCCATCATGGGGCTGCAGAAGTAAACTAATTACTTTAAATTTATAAACCAGACTGTTTCTCTTCATATCATTTAAATTGTCAAAAGTATAGTTTGTGTCTTACTGTTTAACTACAAATGTCCATCATGCCTAAAGATGTGGAATTTCATGAATGGATAAAATGGTGTTCATCATAATTTATATTGGGCTTAAATAATTATGTGAGATAGACTACATTTCCACATACCCTTTATAATGTATATATGAATAATTATAATGTATAAATAATGTACATAAAACAACTGTTTTTAAATGATAGTGTATATACTACTATAGCATTCATATCATTTCCCTTGAATTTTCCCCAGTAAATAAATAGTAGAAAAATTGTAATAGCTTGTTCTTAATTCTTGAAGAAATCTTTCAATCACATTTTAAATATGAATGTATCAAAAATATTCTTTCTTTTTGTTTTAACCTACTTATTCCCTTGCTACAATTCAGAAAGCTCCCATCTTCAATTTTTATGAAATAATCCTCTCTATATGAGTTTACTTAATAGCCTATGTACATGATATTATGTTTACATAGTCTTAAGTAAAAATGCTTTAATAAATGTAAAATTTATAAATTTAACCAATACAGTGGTATATTTCATTTAGTGCATTTATGTATTTGTTAAAGAAAATCAAAAGTTACAATAAGAATTAAGACTGCATTCTGTTAAGGGAAAGGTGATAAAGAAACATCACACATACTTGGAATATGGAAAAGGAACAAGGTTATAGAGAATATTAGCAAGCAAGCATTTAATGGGTGCTTTGAGGTTAAGAATATTATACATACTTTAACATTTTGTCCTCATTAATATCTGGGGAAGTAGGTGTTAAAAATTCTTATTTTACATATGGGGAAACAGCAACACAGAGATTAAGTGATTGTATAAGCTAGAGTGTGAGGGTGAATTTCAACTCAGGCTTTCTTGACTCCAGATCCAGTGCTCTCTACCCACTTTGCCATATAGTTGCTTTTCTATATCTATAGATATGGTATGTCTTTTTCCTGGTGATTTGAAATTGATGTGTCATAAAGTATGTTGTAATGGAAAGAAAGTTATCCCTTGGACACATACTAGCTCTGTGACCACACACAAAACATTTATCTTCTTCATGTCTGAAGTAACTTAGTCTAAATGATAAGCAGGTTATTGATCTTCATCAGCAGAGGGATTCTCTAGACCAGTTCTGTATACCTTCTAAGCCACAGATTTCTATGAAACTAATATATTAAAGTAATATATTGTTGCTGCATATTACAGGATAGTTCTATTCCATCCGGATATTTAGATAAAGATGGAAAAACTTGTCTAGTCTCTTAGTGCTTTTGCTTAGGGATCAGTGAGATGATCATCTTTGTTCAAGGGATTCATACTACTCATCTAGACATAGGATGACAATAAGTCATCTACTCTCCTGCTTGACCTGATGGTCTCTGTAATAATCATTACAATTGATCATCTTAGCCTCTGACAACATTACAGCATTTTATTTGGAAAGTTACAGAAAACAAATTTCAAATTGCAGTGTTAGTCAATAATCAACATCTTTAAAGTAATTCAACATTTAAATATTTAAAACGATAAATGCATGAATAAGTAAGCTCTAAAGAGCCATTACTGAAAGGAGCTACTTTGTTTAAATAGAAATGCATCAGTAGGTAGGTTTTCTTTTTTGGCACAAAGGACCCTAGCAAAACTTGGGAATTCCTCTGACTCTTTCTTTCCTTCAAACCTGACCCATAAATGAACTAGAAACCAGGCAATCAATTTACCAATATATGGCATCCGTTTATGAAGTGCGTAAAAGGTACTGATCACAATGTTTAGCAGCAATTATACAAACTCAAAAGTGAAATAATTCTTGTTCTCCAGGAGATAACAATTTAATTAAATTTAGTATGCATATAGTTGCATACAAAGCTGATACAAGATAATTGAGGATAGACAGTAGTAGTTGACCATGGTGGGGAAATGGGTGTACAGGGAAAGAGGGATTAGAAAAGACTTTCTGTAGAAGCTGATACTTAAGCTAAACCTTAAAGGAAATGAGATTAACTGTGGTAGAGGTAACTTCTAAGGGCAGTTCAAGCATGAGATACAGACCGTTCAGAGACATGGAGATGAGTTAATGGAACATCCTTGGTGAAGAACAGTGAAAAGTATAAAGATCACTTTGACTGTATCATGGATTGTGTGAATGGTAATATTGTAGAATGAAGCATGGAAAGATATGTTGAGACCAGAATGTAAAGAACTTTAAATGCTAAAAAGAATGGTTTATATCTGATTCTAGAGGTCATATGTTATTATTAGAGTTTTTTGAGCAAGGGATTGTGTAAATTGGCCTGTCCTTTAGCTAATTCATTTCGGCACCAAGATGGAATAGGATGGGGAGAGTCTATAAGGGGGAAAACTATTTAGAAGTCCATTGCAATAATTTAGAACAGGTCTTCTTGAACTTTTTTCCACTTGATACTCCTTTTCACCTGAGAAATTTTTATATAACCCTGGGTATTTATGTATAAAAAAATAGGTATAGAATAAAAAAAATTACTGATAACAAATCATAATTTTGTGATCCCCACATTAAGTTATGAGACTGCATATTTAGTTATGATTCACAGTTTAAGAACTCTGGGGGTCTAGAAGGCTCAATGTTTGGGACTTTCCTGACAACAAAGGAGATCAAAAACTCCCCTGAAAATCAAAGAAGTTTATAAAACTAAAAAATATGGACAATGTACTTAGAAGTTAACGGAAACAATTGGGATTCAAATATAAACCAAAAAAGACCATCTTATAAATCATCTTGCCATTCAGGAAGTCTGAATTTCACAGAAAGACCCATCACAGTCACTTTCTAAATGTTACAGTCTTATCAGCCATTATTCAAATACATGAACTATCCATTTCAATTAAACTGCTATCTTCAATATTCTCCAAATATATTTTGCAAAATCCTGTTTTAACAGTTTTGTTCACAGGATTATCCAAATTCCCCCAACTTCTTTGCTTATGTGTTAATAACTGACTACATTTTCAAAGAATTTATTGCCAAACATTTACTCCATAGCATTCTGTTAAAGGATAATGTAAGTAGTATAAATTGTGTTTTGTTGTTTTTGCTCCTCAGCTGTGTCAAACTCTTTATGATTCCATTTGGGGTTTTCTTGGCACAAGATACAAGAATAGTTTGCCATTTCCTTCTCCACTCATTTTACAAATCAAGAAACTGAGACAAATAGGGTTAATTCACTTACCTAGGGTCATACAGCTAGTAACTCTCTGAAGCTAGATTTGAATTGAGGTCTTCTTTCTGACTCCAGACTTCAGCACTTTATCCATTGTTCCATCCAAGTGTTCTTAAATTGCATTTTACAGATAAAGAAATTGAGGTTCTGAACAAATAAATAATTTTCTATGATGCACTTAAACTCTAGTCTAAGTCTCCTAATTTCAAGTCCTGCACTTTTGGCATTATATCACATTGTAATCCTTCAATGTCCAAATAAAAATGATCTTTCAAGAAGTCTTCCATTTAATCTTTGAAGATAAATCTCTTTTCTCAAAACAAAGCTATATATTACATATACCATTTACTTGTATTATGTATACATGTGCATATATATGTATATATATTTGTGTATCTATAGGTCTCTCTATATATATACATATACATAGATATATACATAGATGTAGATATAGATATAGATATATAGCCTGTCATTCTAACCAGACTATAAATCCCTTGAAAGAAAGAATCATATTCTCTACCTTTTAAGTAAATCCTTGTTGGTTTATTTATTGATAAATGCTTCTTAATGATGGTGATTTAATTTTAGATTCTTTAAAATTTGTGAATTAAAGTCAAAATCTGGTTTTAAATTTCCCATGACTATACAAATTTACTACACAGTAACCACTAATCCTTTTTTTCTTAATGCATATGAGTTAATCGACTTGGATTTTAGGTTTCGTTTTTCTGATGCCAATGGATTAGTAAGAATCATTAAACATATGAACATTGGATGGAAGATAATTCATCAGTGGCCTTGTATTTATGTACTGACTAGAGTCCTGGTTGAAATGCACATTTTTCTTTCTCCAAATTAAATATGCAGTGGTCACTTCTTTCTCCTGTCCTTCACCTCTTCATGTCAGTTAAATATGGTTATTCCCAAATGTCCACCTTCTTTCCTTGAGTTGACATTGATGTGGCAGATCATGCAAATAACTTAGAATGAATTTTCTGAATCAATGTATAAAAATCTTGCTAGAATTCAAATTTTTGTCCTCTTGCCCTTTGCTTATACATACTTATGCTTACCGAAACTGACTTTGCTTTGGCGTATGGATGTCAGTCTGCAGGGCATTCATTTCAGTGACTTTGAAGTCCCTATTTTTTATCCCTAATGTGCTCCTGCTGTCCAGAAGGAAATAAAGACATGTTAACAATTTGTAGAAAAGCATGCAGCGACCTCTAAGGGCAGACATAGCAGCTGTTTTTACATCAGTGAAGACATACTATCATTTAAGATAGAAGTAAGTCTTACACTGAACCAAAGCTACAATACGATTGAGCTAATCTGTGGGGTAAGGTTTTCCCAAAGTCATTCTTTTTCCAACACAGTGCTTCTGATATACTAGATGTTTAATAAATGAACTGAACAAAGAATGCCAATTTTAACATGATGTGAAATGACAAGTCCATTCCATACTACAAGAAATGACCAAAGAACTCATCTAGTTGTAGAATTACAAGAGTTTACATCAGTATGACACCATATCTTTTATAAAGATGTGGTAGCGATTATGTGAAGCAAATAGTTTACTTATTATCATCTACTTTTTTTTTCATAAAATCAAGAAATTAAATAATGGTGATTAAATAATCAAGATCAAATTCAATGGGTTACAAAATTTCCTCCTGGGGATAGAAAAGGGCAACACTATATTGTAATAGAAATATTACTGGAATTGGAAATTAACCTGAGATTCTAGTATCAGATTTCACATAGTGATTGGTTCAGTTCTAATGCTTTTTCTATTAGGTCATGCCTAATAAAGTATCATCTCCACAGTTTACCTTTTCAGGCTCAACTTATATTAGTTCCCTCTATTCATTTTATATTTCAACCATACTGGAACATTTTCTGCCTTTCCAAAATGAAGTATGCTCACATACCTCCATATTTATGCTTAGTTTTCACTCCTTTTCCTGTAGTGTCCTCCTTCTCTGTCTTTCTATCTGTGTTCTTTAACCATAATTTTAAGACTGACTCAAATTATATATCTTAAGGGAAAACTGTGAAGATGCCTTTATTTTTAACTCTGATGAATATAAGGAGAAAAAATTAGTGGATTACAGTTCAAAGCAAAGGTTTTTGTTTTCTGTTGTTAATGTTTTTATAATTAGTGTATTCATATGTGTGTGTGTGTGTGAGAGAGATAAAGAGACTGATAGAGGCAGACACAGAGACAAAGAAAGACTCTCATGAGAGAGTGCTGCACTTGAAGTAAAAAAGACCCAAGTTCAAACAGAGCTTCAGGTATTTCCTAGCTTTGTGATTCTGATCAAGTTACTTAACCTCTCTAAATGTTAATCATTCATTTACAAAATGAAGAGATTTGGACTGGTTATCTTTTAAGTACTTTCCAGCTCTAGATCTATGATCCTGTGATAAGACTGCACTAAGTAGTAATCTCCTGAACTAAGCCTTGAAGGTTGAAAAGAATTCTCTAAGGCAGAGATGAGGAAGGAGTATATACTAGGTATGGGATATGGCTTATGTTGCTGTTTGGAGATGAGACAAGCATATCAATTTGGGGGCACTGTTGGCAAAAATGTCTTTAATAGAGAATGTAGAAACATAAAAAATGAAAAATAAAGCTAGCATGTATATGGAGGAATATCATGAAGAGAATCAGGAGAAACTGGAGTCCATTTCCACTAACAGTAGAACAAAATATATATTAAAATAATAGGGAATTATATGAGAAATAGAGAAAAATCTAGAAATTAAGGTACTTAGACTATATATGCCTTATTCCACTTCATTCACTGGAGGATCTGGCCACATTGCCTCACTTGCTGCTCCTCATGGATAGCACTCCATTTCTTATCTCCATGTCTTTGTACTAGCTATCCTTTGGTCCTGGAATGTTCTCCTACTTCTACCTCTTAAAATCCTTGTCTTCCTTCAGAAATAAGCTAAAATTCTGCCTTCAGAAGACTCTTCTGAAGTCCCTAGCTGCTGTCACCTTCTTGTCTAAGGTTACCCTTTTCCTACTCTTCTTTGTTTATATCTTATATATGTCTACTTATTTACATGTTGTCTCCCCAAATAGAATATAAACTCCAAGAAGGCAAGAACTACTATTTTTCTTTCTTTT
>JAJPUD010006503.1:37582-75019 GCA_023553655.1 Myrmecobius fasciatus
CTGCATTGATTTTGTTTGTACAAAAACTTTTTAACTTAATATAGTCAAAGTTATCTATCTGGTTTTCAATTAAGAGTTCCAGTTCTTCTTTGGACATAAATTTATTCCTTCTCCATAGGTCTGAGAGGTAAACTATATTACATTCCTCTAATTTACTTATAGTATCACTCTTTATATCCAGATCATGAAGCCATTTAGATCTTATCTTGGTATGTGGTGTTAGATGTGGGTCAAGCCCTAATTTCTTCCACACTAGTTTCCAGTTTTCCCAGAAGTTTTTGTCAAATAGTGAATGCTTATCCCCAAAGCTGGGGTCTTTGGGTTTATCAAAAACCAAATTGCTATAGTTATTGCCTAGTTTTTCTTGTGATTCTATACTATTCCACTGATCGACTGTTCTGTTTCTTAGCCAGTACCAAATGGTTTTGATGACTGCTGCTTTATAATATAGTTTTAGATCTGGTACAGCAAGTCCACCATTGTCAGGCTTTTTTTTCATTAATCCCCTTGAAATTCTTGACCTTTTGTTTTTCCAAATGAACTTTGCTACTATTTTTTCTAGATCTGTAAGATAATTTCTTGGGAGTTTGATTGGTATGGCACTAAATAAGTAAATTAGTTTGGGTAGTATTGTCATTTTTATTATATTCGCTCGTCCTACCCATGAGCATTTTAAGTTTTTCCAATTGACTAGGTCTGATTTGATTTGTGTGGAAAGTGTTTTGTAGTTTAGTTCATATAGTTCCTGACTATCCCTTGGCAGATAAATTCCCAAATATTTTATACTATCAACAGTTATTTTGAATGGAATTTCTTTTTGTATCTCTTGCTGCTGAACTTTATTGGTAATATATAAAAATGCTGATGATTTATGTGGATTTGTTTTGTATCCTGCAACTTTGCTAAAGTTGTGAATTGTTTCTAGTAGTTTTTTACTTGAGTCTCTAGGGTTCTCTAAGTATACCATCATATCATCTGCAAAGAGTGATAATTTGGTTTCCTCATTACCTACTTTAATTCCTTTAATCTCTTTTTCTTTTGTTACTGCCAAAGCTAACATTTCTAAGACAATATTAAATAATAATGGTGACAGTGGGCAGCCTTGTTTCACTCCTGATCTTATTGGGAATGGTTCTAGTTTGACTCCATTACATATCCTGGTTGCTGATGGTTTTAAATAGATGCTACTGATCATTTTAAGGAAAAGCCCACTTATTCCTATACTCTCCAGTGTTTTTAATAGGAATGGGTGTTGGATTTTATCAAAGGCTTTTTCTGCATCTGTGGAGATAATAATATGTTTTTTATTAATTTGGTTATTAATATAATTGATTATGCTAATTGTTTTCCTAATATTGAACCAGCCCTGCATTCCTGGTATAAATCCTACTTGGTCATGTTGTATTATCCTGGGGATGACTTTCTGTAATCTTTTTGCTAAAATCTTATTTAAAATTTTTGCATCCATATTCATTAGGGAAATGGGTCTATAGTTTTCTTTCTCAGTTTTCTCCCTGCCTGGTTTAGCTATCAGCACCATATCTGTGTCATAGAAGGAATTTGCTAGTACACCTTCTTTCCCTATTTTTTCAAATAGTTTATATAGTATTGGGATTAATTGTTCTTTGAATGTTTGGTAAAATTTACATGTATTTTTTATGTAATCTTCAAAGAAAGCCTTGTGACATGGAGACCAGTTTATGTCTGTCTTTGGGGCTTTTTCTGGAGTGGCTTTACCTTTAGGGCCCTCAGGATTTGAGGTCTGTTCTTCCCTCTCTCCATAAAAGTTGTCTATGGTGAGAGCTCTTTTTGGTTTTTTATTCATTTTTTTTTTAAAGGTGTGAGGTCTGTTTAAGGCCAAGGTGGGACAGCTGCTTTAATTTTCCCTGGGGCAGTTCTGCTGATTGAGTTATTTCAGGAACTGGGCAGTTCTGCTGATTGAATTATGTCAGGTGCTGGGCAGTTCTGCTTTAGTTCACCCTGGGGCAGTTCTGCTGATTGAATTATTTCAGCTACTGGGCAGTTCTGCTGATTGAATTGTTTCTGGTGCTGATCAGTCCTGCTTATTGGTTGATCACCCTAGGGTGCTGTGTAATGGCCCCTAGGCCTGATGATCATCAGGGGTTCAGTGGTTCACAATCTACCCCCCACAAAAGGCAGACCCTCCAAACCACCTGCCCACAATCAGGACAGATTGGCCCAAGAGGCCACCAGAAGACTCCCAGTTGTGTGAAAAGCACATCACTCCCACTCCTGTTCCAACTCCTGTTCCAGCTCCCTGCTCCAGCTTCCTGCCCTGGTCTCCCTGTGCTGCAGTCTGGGTTCAGCAGGCCACCCCCCTGCCTAATTAAAACAGACCTGTTTTGCAGTTCTTCCAGAGTATCTTCTAGAATCGTGTTGTCCTCCAGATATTGTGGATTTTTTTGCTTCAGAATCAGTCTAGAGGCTTCATAGGTTGTTGGTTTGAGGGAAGGTTAGAGGAGGTTACAGAGGCTCCTGTCTGATCTCCGCCACCATGGCTCCACTCCCGGAAGGAAAAACTACTTTTTTTCTTTCTTTGCAGAGCTGGGTCTCAGCAGGGTATTTCTTAATATTCACTATATAAATGCTTGTTGATTGATTGGTTCCACAGAAATCATCCCCAGGAGCTTATTTTACTAAGCCTAATAAAATAATCTTGAAGCGTATTTTTGTTGTTGTTGTTGTTGTTGTTTTTGTTTTTTCCAGGCTCCACAAGAAACCTACTGGGTTATCAGTAATAAAACTGGGTTAATCAGTAATAATCAGTAAACTCTTTGGTAATCCAAAGAGTTTCTGATTATTTTTTTTTAAACTAATGTTCAAAAAGCCATCTTGGATAGTTTAGGTAAAGCAGTTCTTGGATGATAAGAATAAATATCTTGCAATCTTCTTTAGCCTACTGTCTAATTTCAAATACAGTCACATTCCTTTTTTCCCTGTAAAGGCAGTTCTTTCTGACCTTCCTCCACTACTATTTTTATTTAAACATTTGTCTCACAATCACATATATGTACCAAAATATCTACCTCTCTCTGTTATTTCTTATCATTTATATTCTTTGTTCCCTAATAATTGTGTTAAAAGAAATTTGTGCTACCATATATTGCATTTCAGAAAACTGTCAGTAACTGATCCTTTCCAAGAGCTGTTCATTCCCCTAGTATTTAGAGATACCAAATGGTCATATTACTCATCAGAGTAAAACATATAAAGCTGTAATTTATCAGGTTGTCCAAAGAGAGAGAAATCTTACTAAAGGCTCTGAATTAATCATAGCATTCACTGTGCTTGCCTCATGTCTTAGCAAAGATAAACTAGGAAATCAAAAGCCAGTTAAAAATTTCCAAGCACACTATTAGCAGGAATTCTGTAAGAAAAATTAAAAAAGAAGAAGAAAATTTATATATTTTTAAAGAAAAGATGTTTTCAATCAACCACCCATTTCCAAGTCCATTTATCTAAGAATGTGTTTTTTCTGAATTGTTATGAGGCATTTAGTATATATGTAGGTTAAAGTTTAAAGTTAGTAAGATCTGACCAATTGAAAATAGACTACACATAGTTTATTTTGTTTCTGTTACAAGACTGTTCTTATCTTTTGTCTATTATAAGACTTTTAACTAATTATGAGCAATCTTTAGAATTGTATTTCCATATAGGGGCAAAGACTTAGAGAAAGACCATATCAGCTGACTTAGTTGTACAAAACAAGATACTGAGCCACTGAATTGATAAACTGATAAAAAAAATCAACCAAAAACAAGAAGTGGGTGAAAGGTAACTGCAAGTATTGAGTGAGTATGCTTAATGAGTTAATTAATATTAACTTCTAGTCCCCAAAGGAGATCTTATCAGATCTTGTCATTGCAACATCCTCTGTCCCAGAAATAAGGAACCAACTTTCTTGTGTTGTTGTTTAATTTATTATGGGTTATAATGATTTGAATCTTCAAAACAAAATAAAACAAACATATTCAAAAAAGATAGTTTCAACCTTATATTAACAGAATCTTAAGACTTTTTGAAATTAATCCATACTGATAAATTAATCAACTAACAAACATTTATTAATATTTACTCTTTTCCAGGCATTGTACTAAAAATTGGGTATACAAAAACAAAAGTGAACAGTCCTAGCCTTCTAAGAGCTGACATTCCAATTGGGGAGACAATATGTATATATAAGTATATAAAAGTTATATATAAAATAGATGCTAGATTGTTTTGGGAAGAAGGACATTATGGGGGAGGGGAAGAGGAGCTATAATCCAAAAAAGCTTTGTTTAGAAAGTGTTGCTTTACTTCAGTATTGAAAAAAAACAAAAGATAAAGGTAGAGAGGGTATATATATCAGACTAGTTTAGTATATCTGAACTCTGGAGCTAGAGGAAGGGAGTAATGTGTTAGAAGAGTGGAAAAGAGAAAAGAAAGATAAGGAATAGTTTTAAATATTGAGAATTTTATATTTGAGTCTTAAGTAATATGGAACCCCTGGAGTTTACTGTGGTGCTAGAAACAGGGTATGAAGGTGATAAGGAAAAGGAAGAGTAAGATATGATCGGTCTTTCACTTTGGGAAATTGCTTTGATAGTTGAATATAAGATTAATTTGAGAGGGGTTTGATGTAGGGGAATGAATCTGGCTTTTGTAATAATCCAGAGAAGAGGTGATGTAGACCTGGATTAGGAAGATGTCTTTATGAATACAGAGAAGAAAATGTATAGAAGAGATTTTGTAGAGATAAAAATGACCAAATCTGTCTTGAATCAGAATGAGGGTGACAGTGATATTGTGAATCTTTGATGAGTGGAAAGATGGTGATATTCTTGATTTTAAAGGGGAAGTTTAGAAAAGAAATGTTTTGAGATAAAGATGGAGAGTTCTGTTGTATACATGTGGTGTCTGAAATATCCAGTTGGAAATGTTCAAATAATGCTATGGGACTAGAACTCAGGTTTTATTATTAAGGAGACTAAATGGAAACACAAAGTAATTAAAACAAAACCTTGATAACTGGGATGATCAAGTTACTTGTACAGGTTGAAAGGTATGCTTAGCATATAGTATTTAATTAAGGTGAAATTTAGGGAAATGGATAGGGATAAAATGAAGAAAAATAATTTTTAAAATTACGAACATATACATAGCCCTGATCTCTATCTCTCAGGACCTTTGCAAAACATTGACATGCCAAGCTCTTCTATTCTGGCAAAAATGGTTAATATTGAAGTGAACCTAATCCTCACATAGATTGATCTTGGTTGGTATCATATATTTAAATAGCTAAGAATCTGTATTTTTTTCTTTGTGTTCAACAGAGTTTCTTTTCTGTTAACAGAATTAGGCCTTAAATCCAAGAGCATAACACTGCATTTCAATTTCAACATCAGGATACAACAATACATTTAAATGTGAAATTCAGAAAGGGCAAGATCAGTCCATTATGCTAAAAACAAACAAACAAACAAGCAAACAAAAAAAAAAACATTACTATGTCAAGAGTGAGTAGGGGAGGGGAAGAAATGCCTGTGAATTAGTTCTTATTACTTTCCCTTATTTCTCAGTGAGATATTCATGGGATTAATAAATTAATTCCTGCATAGTGGTCCTATAAAGAAAACTGCCAAAAAAGTGTATCTTGGAATAAAAATTGATTTATTTACATGAAATGGTGATTTTTGTACTTTAAATATGACTAATTGACAATGCTTACTGATCATAATGAGTTTGTATTTATGTTTGCTAACTTTTACTAATGGATCATAACTTTTCGTGTCCATAATAGTACTTACCCATTCTGGCTCCACCACCTTCTTAGTAAACAAGTTCAGAGCTTCAGAGCCATCCTGGATTCTTAATTCACCTCACCTTCCCCACATCAATTTCATCAGTTGCCAAGTCTTCCCAATTCTATCTCTTCAATATATTCTACAACTGTCTTTTTACATAGTTACCATTTTAGGTCAAACTCTCATTAAATCTCACTTAGACATTATAGTAGCTTACTACTTTGTCTATCTGCTTCAAATCTTTTCCTTCTCCACAGCCAAAAGGATAAGCTGAAAATATAGATGGCTTCCTAGGGTTTCTCTGTTGCATTTAAAACAAAAACATTTAAAGCCTTATAAAAATTGGCTGTGAACAATCTTTTTGGTCTTATTGCATATTAATCCTATTCAATGTTCCAGCCCACCTATATTATTTACTTTTCATTTTATATGGCATAATATCTTTTGCTTTTATGCCTCTGCATAGATAGTGTCATATGACTAAAATATACTTTCCCTCCTTCAGCCTTTTTAGAATATGAGGTCCCTGGGGTCAGAGACTTGTTTGTGTTTTTGCCTTTTTAGCTATAAATTTCCAGAAATATGAAGGCAAATAGGTACTCAATTAATATTTGCTGAGTGAAAAAATGTTTGAAAATGGTGATATTGGAAAATTGACATTTGTTGTTATTTGTATTTTATTGGCCTTCATGTTTTACATGGCACATATTGTATGAGCGCATTTTAATATTAATTATACTATTTAAAAAAAGATTTGAAAATTTACCTTTGAATTCTTAATTTTTTTCAGTTAATCAAAATACATTTTGTTAGCGAAATAAAGAATAATGAAGACAGACAACATAACTTATTTCTTATCAAACAATAGATTTCAGTAGTAGTTGTCATATATTAATTTGAACCATTAAGTAAAATATAATAAAAGTTAAATTCATTTAGCCACTAAATATGTACATTGTTATATAACCATATAGTTAAGTCTTAATTTTCTGTAGTAATGAAAAAAAAAAAAACTATTGGATTGGATAATCCAGGATTTTTTAAAGTATTTCATGGAAAAGAATAGTGGGACACAAATTACAAAAGAACAATGCTTCAAAAATAATTTATATTTGTCTCTAGCATATATTTGTGCATTTACTGTTTTTTTAATTCCATAGTTTGAATATTATACTTGAAATGTTAAGAAAACATTTGCCTAATGTTTGTCTTATTAAGATAATTTTTAAGACTCTTCCTTCCTCTCTTCTTCTCCCCTGCCTCTCTTCCTGCTTTCCTCCCTTCCTCACTTTCTTTCTTTCTTTTTTTTCTTTTTCTTTCTCTTTCTTTCTTTCTCTTGCTTGTTTTTTTTTCTCTCCTCTCTTCCTTTCTTTGTTTCTTCCCTTTAAAAAAATGATTGTTTTACTTTTTCTGGTTACACATGTATATTAAGTATTTTAATGCAAATTTTTTTATGAATCATATTCTGAGAGAAAAATCAGAATAAAAGGGAAAAAACCAGGAAAAAGAGTATCTACATCCAGAAAAAAAACTAAGGAGATTAAATGGAAATGAACATACTTTGTGTTAATTTACATTCAATCTCCATAGTTCTTTTTCTGGATGTAGATGACATTTTCTATCCAAAATTTATGGGGATTGCCTTGGATCAGAAGGACCAAGTCTTTCCTAGTTGATCATCACACAATCTTGCTGTTACTGTATACAGTACATTTCTGGTTCTGCTTGTTTCACACGGCATCAGTTCATGTAAATCTTTCCAGGCCTTTCTAAAATCAGCTTGTTCACTGTTCTTCATAGAACAATAATCCATTACTTTTATATATCACAACTTACTCAGCCATTTCCCAATTGATGGGTATCTACATGTATTTAATATTTTAACATATAAAAATGCTTTAAGGGAAAAAGAATTGACATATTCAGGAGTCTCAGAATTTTTTCTGGCTTTGTCATTCCTTGGGTGGAGAGGCCATTTAATATCTCCAAGTTGCAATGTTCAGTTGTTTCTTAGTCATGTCCAACTCTTTGTGATCCTCTTTGGCGTTTTCTTGGCAAAGATACTGGAGTGGTTTGGCATTTCCTTTTCCAATTCATTTTACAGAAGAGCAAACTGAGGTAAACAAGGATAAGTGACTTGCAGAGGGTCAGAGAACTTGTAAGTGCCTCAGGTTAGATTTGAAGTTAGAAAGATTAGTCTTTCTGAGTTCAGATCTTGTACTGCTCCACGTAGCTGCCCTTAGATTTTAATATATTCATTTTAAAATAGATGAACTAGATAGTTTATAATATACCTTCTACTTCTAAAATTGTCAAATTACATTATGAAGGTCTGATCAAGTAAAACCAGAAAGTATCCTCACTTCGTCTTAGTTACCTAATTAATTCTTCTAAAATTCCCATTGTACACTAGAGATAAAACACCTCATTTCTCAGACTGAGCCAAAGCATAAGCCTTAAGTAAGGCATTCTCTCTCAATTGTTTATTATTTTTCTGATTTAGAATTTCTCTAGGGTAAAATGGTATAGAAACATTTTGCTGCACTTAAAATGTTTTCCCTCCAAGCTCCTACAGAGGATCAGACTAAACGCAAAACAGTATATGGGCATCATGTTTGCCATCATGAAGGGATAAGTTAGCAAAGTAGATAATAATGTTAAAATGTAGTTTTTTTTAAAGCAAAAAAAAATGCCAAAATTGAACAACAAATATCATTGTAAACTACTAATTTGGGGGATTTGGGAGTTGTTATGTGAGGATAGAGGACCAGAGCAGAAGTATCCAATTCAATCTCTCTACTTTCAGAATCAAGTGATTGTATAATAGGTGGTGATAATCTTTCTTATACAAGACACTATTTTCTAATAAGAATATGGTTGTCATAGATTTGAGTCTAATATTAAATTACTCTTAGTAGTAGAGAACCTTCCCTTCCCTTTCATTCTCTTTTTTCCTTCTTTTCTCTTTCTTCATTCTTCACTTCTTCCTTCTTCCTTCCCTCCCTCCCTTTCTTTCCTACCTATTTTGTCTCCTCTCCCCTCCTCTCCTTCTCCTTCTCCTTTTTTCCTTCTCCTTCTCCTTTTTTTCTTCCTCCTCCTCCTCTTCCTCCTCCTCCCCCTCCTCTTCTTCTCCTTCTCCTTCTCCTTCTTCTCCTTCTCCTTCTCCTTCTCCTTCTCCTTCTCCTCCCTCTCTCTCTCTCTCTCTCTCTCTCTCTCTCTCTCTCTCTCTCTCTCTCTCTGTCTTTCTCTCTCTCTCCATCCTTCCCTCCCTTTGTCTTTTATTTCTTTTTTTTCTTCTTCTTCTGTCTTGAGTAACTCTTACTATTTGTTGCCATATAAGGATTTCTTAGAATTCTCCATTAAAAACATATTTTCATACTTTTACTAATGTGTTTCTCACAAAACAAGAAAGAGTACTGTGCAAATTTACTTTCTACTTATAGTCCCAAACCACAATCTCAGTAAAACAAACAAACAAACAAACAAAAAAACAACAACTTATTTTTGTCAAATTTTAAAATTTAATGTCATATTTCCCTCAATAAAGTTACTAGGACAAAGTGTCCTACAATTTATATCTGGAAGGGATTGTAAAGACAGTAAGCAAACTGTGGACTCTGAACATCGTCCCTAATTTCAACCAATATAATTTCTTTATCATCTTATCTAGGATGCTATTCTGGATTTAGACATTATTGTTGTTGATTGCTGCTATTTGTCCTTCATTCTTTAAGAGAACCATAACATCATGGAGTTAATGCAATGACATGCAAGTGAATTGGATTTAAATCAAGCAGTGCTGTGCCCTTACTTAATCCTCCTGAGCCATGTGGGTCTAGTGGCTAAATATAGCTCAAGATGACTAGAGATGGTCCTAGATTTTTAAATATTGTCTAAGATATTAAAAGAGTCAGAGGAAGGCCCCTGGCTATTGGGTGGGTTCTACTATGACAAATATATTATGCATAAAATTAAGAACATTTATTATATAATGAGTCAAGAAAATATCCATACTTATGTATCAGTTTTGTACTGTATCTGGACAATAAAAGTCCAACATTGACAATAAATTAATGATCATGGAGAAGCAAAGAAACAATAAACATTTTATAGCACTATAAATATAGTTTTCATTTGATACTAACAACTGTGGAAGATAAAGTTGTCATTATCACTATTTTCAATTGAGGAAGCTGGGCAAATAGAGTTTAAATGAGTTGGCAAAGATCAAATGGCTAGTAAGTATCTGGGATCAGATTTGTAGTTACATCTTCCTGAATCCAGACCTAGAGCTCTCCCTTCTCTGCCACCTACCTGCCTAGATCATGGATTAATAAACATAAAGTTGAGTATGACCTCAAGGCCATCTAACTCAACTCAATCATTTTACAGATAAAATAATTGAGGGTCAGAGAAATTCAAGGACTGGCTCAAGGAATACACATAGAAAATAAAAGATCTGGGACTTTGCTCAGAATCTCTGACTCAAAATCAAGTACCATAAATGTCTTTTTGGGGTACATGCTACAAGGCTGGGTATAGTGTTTAGGATAACCAGAATCTACAAGACAGACTTTGACTTCTAAGATGATTCTTTTATTTTGGATGATGTTAGAATAAGTTCAGATTTCATTATTGTGACAGAACTTACAACATAGTCTATTAAATAAGGTTTATGTAGGGTTGGAAATGTGTTGTGCTAATGAAGTATTTCCATTGAAAAGAATAACCAATTTGTAGAGAAGGGAAGGGAAAGAGAAATGGAATATACATATTTTTAAAGTATTCATCTTGGGATTCAAAAGTATCTTTTTTTTTTTTTTTTGCTGAGGTAATTGGGGTTAAGTGACTTGCCCAGGGTCACACAGCTGTTACGTGTCTGAGACCAGATTTGAACTCAGGTCCTCCTGACTTCAGGGCTGGTGCTCTATCCACTGCGCCACCTAGCTGCCCCCGATTCAAAAGTATCTTGAAAAAATTGAATACTTAGATGTTATAATTTCTTCACAATATATGGGTATAATAGGTACACATATCCATATGTTCTTCAGATGCATATACATTATATAAATTAATGATTATAACATGATTTTATATAACAGTGCAGCATAACAATAATAATATATAGTTAATATAATAGCTCAACTTTGAAGACTTCTCACTGTAAAGATTCCATTATTCTGTGAATTTCTTCAAGTGTGCTACATCATGTAATAGCTACTACTTTTGATAATCCCAGGTAGAATCAATGCCTTATTCTAAAATCACAGAATCTTCTATAGAAAGCAATTATCAAAAAACTGCTGCAAAATACCAACAATGCTTTTGTAGGCCCTGATGAATTACTTTAGGGATATTATTAGATGATCTATTAAATTTACTCAAATTCATAACATAACTAGGCAAATATGGTTTTTAATTCCAAAGAGAAAAATAACCCTACCAAAGTATCTATTTTACTGGGTGACATAAGCTTCAGACCAAGTGATGTTTGTTTTTGTTTTTGTTATTGTTTTTAATACGGGAATTCAGAAAATCTTAGGAATTTGATAAAGACTTATAACATTAATTAGTTGCTTCATTAAAATTAGGTTTGCATATGGAGAAATTATTTCTCCAAATCTTATAAATATGGAACATGAAAAAATAGTAGATAAAGGATTAGATCAGGTTAGTACCTTAGACATTTTTATCAAAGATACATTTATATTGCATAAAAATTTTCTCTTTTTTTGGTAAATGCTTGAAGTAAATCCACAGGATACATATTGGTAATAGCTGAGAAAAATAATTTAGCTGGGGAGCCACTACTGCTCTTAAGTAGTAAGTCTTCCCTCAAGGATACGATTTAATAGGTTCCATGAGGTCAATTTTTTATTTTCTAAATAATAGGTTCTAGATTGTCCTATAAAATAATTCTTAACCTTGATTTTAATTTATTCACAAAATAGTAATGGTTTAATTGTCTTCAATGTTTTAAAAAGAATTGAAGACAATACAACCACCAATTTTCTTTATTGAATATTAAAAGAAATATAATTCATTTCTGTGGCCTCAACTTTAAAAAAAAATTATATTGATGATTTTTCTTAGCCATTTCCTTATAATCCAACCCCTCTAGATCACACATAGGATCTTTTTTTTAAATTAAAAAGTTGGTTAAAAAAAAAAACTGACATTCTGATATCTTCATCTCCTACCTCTCTACAAACATGAAAAATATTTTGCTCTCTTTCCTTTGAAGCCTCAGTTTTATTTATTTTTATTGCCTCATCTGTTTCAGTTAAGATTTAGCAAATGATCAATGTTTTCATACACCATTTTTGTATGTTATGCTCTCATTACAATGCATTAAGAATGATTAACGTTCTAAACAATCACCTTGTGGTGTTTAAAGCTGGGAAAAGTTTTGTGAAGACCATGTTAAGGTGTGATTGTCAAGTATTGAATTAGTTTTTCCACACTACTTCTAGCTTATTAATGCACTATAGAAGCACAGCCAGTTACTAATATGTCTACCATCTCAGAAGACCCTAAAAAAATTAGGGCTGGTATATTTACCACTTGTGTTTAGAGTTCAAAGTCATGGAATCTATGTCATGAAAAGAGTCATATTACATGATCTCCAATCCTGACATTCCATGAATCTTTGAAATTGGTATCTCATCTCCTATATCCTTTATAGAGAATATAGCATTGGTATTTATACTATTTAATAGAGCATTGAAAATGTAATCAAAAAGTAAAATTTGGGAGTTTCAGTTGTTAAATTAACAGATCTGACTTTTTTCTTAGCTAGTGAAAAGAAGGACACCACCAAATGACTATGTACAACTATAAGCATAATGCCTAAGGTGTCCATATAAGGATGTGAATGATAGGACATCTGCCTGTCCTTAACCTCTGTCATTAACACTAAAGGTATAGCCATATGTTAGTTATCTACTAGTATATTAGATATGAAAGCATCTGGATAGCATAGCAGAAAGGGTGCTGGTCCTGGAATTAGGAATACTCATATTCTTGAGTTCAAGTCTAGCCTCAGATACTTACTAGCTGTATTATCTCGGGCAAGTCACTTAATACTTTACCTCAGTTTCCTTATCTGTAAAATGAGCTGGAGAAGGAAATGACAATGCACTAATAATGTTTTCTGCAAAATGATTCAACAACAAATGTGAGATATGAACTAGATACTTGCTAGCTGGTTGTCTAATATGTATCAAATAATGCTTTCTTTTACTGTGACTAAGTTCTTAAACATGCTTATGTGGCTTATGATTTACATTTAAAACTTCAAAATATAGTTTTCCTGGTTCCAGATGTGACTATCTCCTCTTAACAAACATTCTCTTTCATTAGAAAATGGTTCTCAAAACTGGAACTCTGTTAATCAGTCAGAACTGCCAAAATCAACTTTCCAATAGATCTATCATTGCCAAGTATATCTAATTGGAAAGACTGAGAAATCAGTTCGTCAATGTCAAATTGGTTGTTGCAGGCCTATGGCATGAGTAGACTATTTTCCCCACTAAGTAGTATTATCCACTCAGTGCTTCAGGATGGTAACTCTTGCTGTTTCCCTAATTGATGACTGATTAACTCAATGTGATGGCTAGAACTGTCTCATTTTATCTGGAAGACTACAGAACAACATTTTGTTTGTCCTTTAGGAGAGCCTCTGCTTAAATAGTGTACCTTCTAAAGCATGTTGTGTTATTCCTGCCCTACTATATAGACACTTATTGAACAAATCTCACTTTAGTTGCCTGGTTCCTGGTCCTGTAGAAATTCTGTTCCATTTGCATAATTTTTTCATTGGCAAGTAGAATTCAGCAAGTTAAGTTAATAATGGTACTTTCAAAACAGCAGGAGGCTTTCCCCCCCTAATTTTGTTGGATCATATATTCCAACCAGTTAAAATAAAATTTACAACACCCCGCTGTCTTAAATGTAAACTAGCTTGCAATCAATTTGGTTTAATGAAATTAAAGCCATACATGATGACTAGAAAGGAGAAGTCCTTTGATGCTCCAGCTGAATTCATAATGGAGACAACTGTTCTGGTCGAAATAGATCATGGCCAAATATCGCTGTTTCAAAACACTAAAGAAAGATTTAAGACACTTTGTTCTCAATTAATCAACAAAGTACAAAATTCTAATTATCTTATCTAGAGAGATTTAGAGATTTCATTTCCAAGTGATGTTTTGTAGATACTTTATAATACCTCTTGTACACTTAAATGTACTACTGACTAGTATCAATCATCCTTTAAGATTGATGTTGACCTAACTTGTTTGAACTTTGTTTTTAGTAGGATGCTAATTAAGAATGGAAATAATTGTCTGCATTTCATTGTGATTTTAAATTTAGAAACAGGTATTCTAGCGTTGATTGGTTTGCGAAAAGCCTAACACATTGGGAAGGTTATGCACATGACCAGCTAACTTCATTATTTTTTATTCCTATATTACTTTGTTTCATCCTTTAACTAAAGGACTAGAAAAATCAAATGAGCCACCTTTAAATCAAACAAACTGACAAATTTGTAATTTTTAAGTGCCCAATTAATCAAAAATCTGCACTTCCTTCTTATTTTCAACTAATAAAACAAGAACTTCCCAAACTGCATTCAAAGCTTCCTATGTGATCTAGTCTCAGTCTGTTTTTCCAATCTTATTCCCAATTACTTTTTATCCCTGCTGTTTTCACATTTTTCCTGACTTTTTTGCTTGCTCATGTCATTTCCTTGATCTAGAATTCCTTCCGTTCTTGTTTCTTTTTTCAACTACACCCCATTCCTGATTTTTGAAATATTATTAAACCTACAAGGATCCAGTCAAATATTTTCTTATAACTCTAACCTGATGATACCTCTCTGGCCTCTAAATTCCTATGTGAATTTGATTGCACTTCTCTCATTGCCTTTATCATATTTAAATTCAAATTATAGTTATTTGTATACTTGACTAATTGATCCATAAATTCCTTAAGCTTCTTTTTCTTTTTTTTTTACTGTATGTCATCTTTACCTTCCTTAATTCCTGTATTAGAAAATTGCTACTAGTGAAGATTGACCAAACCATCAGAAGATAAATATAGGACAGAGATTCCTAACCTGGGATTGATTGATCTTCAAGGGGCCTCTGGATAGATGTGGGGGTCATGAGAGCATGTATGAAAAATATTACTCTTTTATTATCATTAATCTCTAAAGCAAAATATACATTTTTTACACTTTAAATTAAGAAGGAGTCCGTGGTTTTGACAAGACTACCAAAGGGGTCCATGATGCAAAAAAAATAAATAAAATAAAAAAATTCAAGAATCAGATACAGCTTTCTGTCCATAGTACCTAGAAGAGTAGATTGTTTTCCATTAAAATGGTTGAGTGAATAATAATTGACCTATCTCTAACAATATCATTTTATTATGTCCTTTGAAAGATGGAACATCTTTCTCATGATGACAATAATATTAGCATTTCAAAGGACAAGAACTAAAAGAAAATTAAATAGCTCATTTTATTCTTCCCTTCTTTTTACTGATAGGTAGTGCTGCATAAATTAAGATTAAAATGGAAACATTTAACTTTGGAAATCATTGTCCCAGAATATGGCACTGGTGAAGATGAACATAGTGGAAAAAATAAGGGTAGTATTGTCAGAACCTAGGTGAGGAATTCTGGTGATGGTCAACTCCAGAGTTGGAGATTAAAAATGCAAGCAAAATTGTTTTTCCTTTTTTTCCTGAGCCTTTAACTGAATTCTAGATGCCTTTCATTTTTGATCCCTACTAAAACTCCCTTACCAAAACTAATAGAAAAGATGATCAATCAGACTGACCATCAAAGCATATATCTAGGAATCAGGGCTACCTATTCCTCTGTAATGGAACCCACATCCTTTTCCTGGTGCCTATTTTAATCCAGCATATATTTGCCTTAGAGGTTACAAATTATTGGTATATGGCTATTAATTCTATATAGTGGAATAAATATTTTAGTCCTACTGAGAAATTCATTATTTTCCTTATCGTTTCATAGCAGTATCATTACAACATTGTTATCTGAAGGATCTCAAGATCATGTCATATACACTGAAGGAACTTTGGATATTTAGCCTAGAGAAGAGAGGAATTTGGAAGTGAAACATGACCACTGTTTCCAAAATCTGAAAGGGTAGCAGGTAAAATTAGACTTATTTATTAGGACCTAGAAAATAGAATATGGATGTTACAAAGAGTCATATTTAAGTTTGACTCTAGGGAAAAAAAATGTTAATAGAACTCTGGAGAGATAGGATGAGATACCTTGAAAGATAATGTCTCTTTCCCTAGAGTTCTTGAAGGAAAAAATACAATCCCACCTTTTGATGGTTTTTTTTAGCTCTTGTCAAACTGTGAGATTATCTGATTCTGTGTATGCACATTATTCTCCCCAGTTTCAAAATGTGGCTCCAACTCAGTTCGTATAGGAAGGTGTTCTTGAATTTATCATTTCCTTTCTCAGTATCCTTTCAGAGGTCAAGTAAAAGGCTAGTTCTGAAGTCAGAAAAAGGAGTTCATTTCTAGGTCCTAATAAATAAGTCTAATTTTACCTGCTTTGTAACTCCCTTCTATAACTACTATAATACTAACTTATAGATGTTCTCGTTTTCAGTCACCTTCCAACTATGGCATCCCTTTCCAATCATATAATTTACTACTCAATTAATCTTTCCTAAAGCATTATTTTGAACATATCTTTTCTTGCTTGAAAAAACTATCGACTCTCCATTACCTATAAGGAAATTGATGATTCTTTGCATGTCAATATCTATTTAACCAAACATGTTCAATGCTTACAATGCACTATGTAAAGCATGAGAGGAAAAGTTGGGGGAGGTATTTTGTTTAAATAATGTTACCCTCTTGTATTTAACAGTCTATTAGGGGAATAAGACACCAGTATATATGATTATAATACTCACTATAATTATAAAAAAATTAGTATGTGAGTTACAAAACAAAATGCTATGTGTTGTTTGAGAGATATCATTATTGAAGTGTAGATAAGGGGGACATATTAGAAGTAAGGAAGAGAAAAGTCTTCATTGAACAGATGACATTTGATTTAGACTTTAAAGATGGTTGAGAATTTGTCAGGTAAAAAAAGAGAAGGATATCCAGGCATAGAGAGCAATGAGAAAATAGACATGAAGTCAGAGCATAAGATATATTCTAATGACAGAAAAAAGTCCAGTTTTCTCAGAGCACCAAATATTGGAATTATTATTAGATAATGATAGGAATTCATTATTTCTTAATTATGAGGGTCCCTGAATCCAAACCAAAAAAAAAAAAAAGAGTTCAACTCCATTTGATGAGCAATGGGGAGGCAGGGAAAATGTCTGATCAGGGAAAAGACATAACTAAATCTATGCATAAAATTATTCTGACAATGTTGTGACAAAAAGAGCAGTGATGGAGAAAATTATTAGGAACTTCTGGCAATAACCCAGGTCAGTGACAATATGAACCTGTATTAATTGATAGGCACTACAGAAGAGTGAATGAATGTCTAAGATATTGCAAAGGCAGCATCCACAAAAATTGGTAAATGATTAGACATGAGAGGTAAGAGGAAGAGAGATGATACCAGTATTTAAAAACATGAGAAAAAGATGAGTGGTGCTAACTATGAAAGAACTAGTCAAGCTAAAGTAAGGGAAAAGTTTAGGAAGAAAAACAATATGTTTGTATTGAGTTATGTTAAATTTGAAGTGCCTCTGATTTCTTGATTTATTTTCTATTCTACCCCTATAAAAATCTTGCATTTCACCCATTCTAATGTGTTATGCAGTCATTTATATTATCAATCGGATGTGATAAATTACTTTGCAAACCTGAAAGTATAACAAATCTCAGTCTTCATCATCATGATGACATTTTTGCTTCCTCATCTCTGATTTATTTACTCTTACACAATTCCCAAACTATACACTTGAGTAAATCCTACCTTCCTAGAGAGGGTCAGATTAGGTCCCTCCACCATTCTTTCTCCAGAAGCTTTCATCCTTAGTGATCTCTTCTTCCCTTAAACTACCATCTTATTTATTAATGACATGGAGAATATGTCTCTCCAAAGAGATAATAAGACTCTGAAAGGTATGACATATATTATACCAATTTTTATCCTTCATATGTAGCCTAGTACCTTACATGAAGTATTCACCAGTAAATATCTATTGATAATGTGATGTGGATGGTGTAATAATTTTAAGTGTCCTGGTTAACTATACTACCTACTTAGTTGTAAGCGATTATGGTGTTTATTTTCAATGGAAGTTCAGTTTAATAAAAATTTCTTGAGCACACATTACATGTATGACTGTATATTAAGTATTAGAGATAGGGGTTGTTATTTGTCCTTCATTTTTTAAAAGCATTAATGACAAGAGGAAGGTGCAAGTGAATTGGATTTAAGTGGAACAATGATGTGCAAAGTCACCAAATTCAGTCTCTCCTCTGGCGCCATCTGGATCCAGTGACGATATATAGATCAGCCTGAATAAAGATGGCCTAGGAGGCAGTGGAAGACCTAAGGATTTTTCCAGGTCTCATTGATTAAGGGTAGGTAAAACATTGAAGACAAGGGCTATGTGCTAGAAGTATACATATCTTAACATATTTTTTTTAAAAAATGGAATACTGTGGCTGTTATATGGAACCGTTCCTCCTGTTGGCTAACAGCCCCCTCAGCTTTCTTTTTCATCTCAAATTATCATTCACAAGTTTTATTTCTTTTTAACTCTCAGTTCACATATTATGTGTGATATCTCAAGGTGAATATTAATCTTGTGTGTCAGATCATGCATTATGCATTTATTGAATAGTATTTGGGGGACAAAATATTTTAAGAAAGTCAGAGTCTCTTAGTTTGTAGTGTCTACTGTAACAGCCTGATATTTCATATTGATAGGCACATTTTCATTTGCATGGATCCTTTTTATCTAGAGTGTTGCTTTTATAATATGTATTATCAAAAGCTCCAGGATGATGCAGGTGAGAAATTTATAGACTAAAAGAAGCAGCATGATATAGTGGAAAAGGACTAGATTTAGAATCAAAGAGCCTGGGTTCAAATTTTGACAAATACACTTTCTACCTTTATGATTTAACTTCTCTGAGCTTCAGTTTCTTTATCTATGAAAGGAGGGGGTAAGATTAAATACTATCTAATTTATCTTCTACTTCTAAATCTATGATTCTAACTGAATTACATTTATATCATCACAATTCAGTTCTTTAGCTGAATCTAGTACTGCATAGCTGAAACAGTAACAAAATTGATTTGAAATATCACCAGTGCTTTGAATGATGAGTTTTTCATCTTGATCAGGCAGCAAAGGCAGGGATATAACTTGGGGTATAGACTTTAGTGAAGAGGAAGCAAGCCCTATAAAAGTGGAAGAATTTACTTTCCTCAAGGATTAGGTGACACTAGGAGAGGGGGAAAGTTGAAGGGCAGTCTCTTACCTCCTTGCATATGGGTTATGATGCTGGATCTGGCTAAGAGAGCACTTGGAAAGAATGGGAAGGTCAACCCCAGATGATGTTACCTGTATACTTTAACCTTCCAGGAAACAAGGAAAGAACCATTCATCAATTTAATAGTGCTTTACTTTCCTTCCTAGCCCTTTAACTAAGGTTTGCAACTATTTGTGATTAGAGGAAGGAACACAGTCTTTGGGGAATCATTGGACTAAATACTGAAACAACAAAAATATCAGCAATAGCCTTGTTCCACACATTCCCAGTGGAGCCTGGAGCAATAGGAGTTGCTTTGGTGCCTCATTTGAATTGTACTTTATTTTCAACTTGTTCAGTTCAGTGCAAGTGAAGAAAGAGAATCAATCCACTAAGATAGTGAGATGGTCTGTGGCTCTTTTGTAAAAGAGAGGCCAAATGCATTATAATGTTATAGACTTATTTTTTTCAATTGTCTTCATTGAATTGTTATTTTTACTCCCATTAAAAGAATAGGTAATATCTATAAATTTTAAATTCCCTGCATTTATTTTTAGGTAAAACTTTTTTTAAAAAAATACTCACATTTTTTTTTCCCTGACTGCAAAGACTTTCCAAAATTTTTACTAGCTGGCTTTAATATATGGTGATGATGTTATTGATCCTCCATCAGTATGAATGCTCTTTGAAACATTTTTCTGGTAGTGGTGATAGATTTGCACTGAGCCATCCATACTCTTTCATTTAGTCACCCTTGTAATCAATGGCATACATTTTCAAGATGCATGGCCAAGGTTAGGAGTTCAGTTTGTGGCCATGGTACAGAATTTTTCATTTTGTGAAATGAAGTGGCCTATACTGAATTTCTTAGCTGTGCCCTAACCTGCTAGGCTAAACATATTATCATGAACACTGCACAGCATCTAGGAAATGTTTTTTTTAGTCAATTGTTGTCAGATTTTATTTTTTTAAGCAGAAAAAGTTAAGCAGACATTTTTTGACTTAAAAAATGCTTCCATATGTTTTTGCTGCATCTTTTACTATATGTGTGTGTTAGTAGAAATAAGCACCCCTTTCTACCTGTAATGTTTTATGTATTTAATTGTTCATTTCCTAATCTGTTTATGTTATTTACTAGGCATAAACTAGCACAGTAATTTGCACATAGTAGGCATTTAATAACTGTTTATTGATTATATTGAACAAATATGAATCTTGATGTAATCTTAGAAAATATTGTCAGCACCTATGTAGTTCAGGCCTCTCTTGAGTAGGCCATAATCAAAGACAAAAGCACTTTTTTTCATATTTAAATCTTATGTATTGATTCAGGCTGAGTTCACCTCAGCCACTCCAGTCATGCTATATAATAACTAAGTATAGATGTCTTAGTCAGCCTATTCTGAATTGCTTGTAAATCAACTGTCCACCCTCCCCTCTTCTCCTGGGCTGCTCAGCTACCCACATGGAATGAATAAGATGGGAGTCAATAACTCTGTCCCTTCCAATGAAATAGAAGACCACCATCTTATTTAACTTAGCAGCACTTGTAAACAGTAGGTACTTAATACATGCCAATTAACCAACTGGCCAATTCCAGGTCTCAATGTTTGTCTTTTCTGCATGCATTGTAGTTCCCAGACCTAGTCATGTGGCCTAATTATATAATTAAAGAATTGCTAGGTCTTACTATCTGCTGTACTAGTGTCCATTTATGTAGGACTTCAGAATTCTTAGCGACCACTGAATTCAGCTTATCACTGAAGTTTATTTTATTTGTTTTACCACTCATTTATAATGTGAGCTCCTTGAGAAGAGGGACAGTCTTGCAAATTCTATTTTTTTCTCCCCCCCCACTGTATATCTACTGATATATCTACCATTTAGCATAATGCTTGGTACAGTAAGTAGTATTTAATGAATGCATTTTCATTGATTCATTGTTTTAATTGTGTTAGATCTTCTATAAACACCTGTACTTCATCAGTATTCACTTACAATCCCATTCACTGAAATTATGGGAATTTTATTTCAAATTCAGGGAAGCCAATATCTTTTGATTCCTTTATATTTGTTCTATAAAATTGTCTTACCTTAAAGAATATTGCAGGAATCAGATTTGAACTAGAAAGATTAATTAATGGAATTTGTGGGTGCTAAATAAATAGTCCCTTTGTTTGATATAGAAAGGTATTACAGAGACTGAGTGAATGGAAATATTACTAAACAGATTTAGGATTATAGATTTAGATCTGGAATGGTCCTTAAAAGTCACATAGTCAATTCCTTCATTTTATAGCTGAGAAAACAGAAGGATCAGTGATATTAATTTAATTGCCTAAATTACATGAGCAGTAAAATCAAAAGATTAGAGTTGAACCCAGGAACACAGATTGTCACAATAACAATATACAAAAATTTAATTGTATCCATAGTTTTTTTTTTCATTTTTTTGTTTTGCTTAAATTGATTACATGTATATTTAATGTATACATAGTACCTAGTGTGCATCCCTGGAAAGCAAGATCCACAAGCTTATCAAGCATCTTTTTTAAATTAATAGCAAGAAATATCTTAAGAATAATAGCTCTAAGGGGCATTTAGGTGGCACCATGGATAGAGCACCAGCCCTGAAGTCAGGAGGACCTGAATTCAAATCTGGCCTCAGACACTTAAGTGTGATCCTGGGCAAGTCACTTAACCCGAATTGCCTCAGGGGAAAAAAACCCAGCTGTATTGTTCTGCAAGGATATCACAATTTAATAACACCAAAATAAATGAAAGTATTTTTCCCTAAAAACATAGTTTTAATTTAGGATTATCTTTGTCTTAGAGAAAGCTGAAGGAGCAAAATACAGTGTATAAATAATGGGAAAATTTCCTCTATTTTCCTCCTTCATGATTCCTATTTAAGGAATAATTCTTCTTCCAAAAATATTGTCAGCAAGTTTTCCCTGACTAAGCCTACCCTACTTGGTGAGTAAATGATGGCAGTAAAGTTTAGAATTTTAGAAAAAAAATAAGTGAATTCTATAATATACTATAAATACTGCCTGTTGTGTAATGACCTGAATTTGGCATTATGGCACCAAAATTTAGAGTACTAACTGCTTTGTTATAAATGACTTGAAAGGACAAAGAACAATGCCTGATGCACAGTAGAAGTTATTTAAATGATCATTCCTTTCCCTTCCCCTTCCTCAATAAATAGTTAGCAAAAATAATTGATTAAAACAGTTGTTTACCAGATAAGATTATTCTATCCCCTCCCCAGATGAGCTTATCTCCAGTCCTGCCTAGCTTTTTCTCCCAGTGCTTTATGAGCAGTCTCACAGTTTCCTGGAATCTCCACTCTTTCTATCCTCTCAAGTAAATTTGGACTAAAAGATTGACTTGAGTGTGACATTAATGTTTTCCCTAAGTACATGTAGGTCATTTGACCCCGGCACCAGAATTGCTAGTTATGGCTCTGAGCACTGTCAGAAGTTTCGACCAACTATTGCAATAGGTAATCATTCCTGTTCTTAATAAGGTATGAAAAATGTAACCAATAAAGATGGATAAATCAAATTGCTTGCAGTCAGGTGTTAAGAGTAACAGACTGCCTCCACTATCATGCCTCTATCTTTCCTTGATACTTATAAAAATACCCATTTCTCTCTTCAAAGAACAACAAAAAAAAAGACAAAAAAGAAACCTTAATTAAATCCTATCTTCCCCACCAGTTATTATCCTATAAATTTTATTCCCTTTTTTTCAGTCACAGTTATTAAGAAAAGTTTACAATTACTGTCAGGACATCCACTTTCCCTCTTCTCTCTTCTCTAACATTCAGCAATATGGCTTGTAACTTCTTCCCTTTATAGAAACTTCTCTCCAGGTTATCAATGATCTTCTAATTGCCCAAACTATTGGTCTTTTCTTCACTCTCATCCTTCTTAATCTCTGCATCAGTTGGCACTGTTGATGACCTTTTCCTCTTCAACATTTTCTTCTCAGATTTTGGATGATGATGCTCTCTCAAAGTTCTCTTCAAACCTGTCTGATATCTCCTTATCTTTTGCTGGTTCATAATCCAAATCAATGCATGAACTCTGGATGTCTTTCATTGCTCTCTTAGGCTCTCCTCTTTTCTTTCTATATTATCTCACTTGATGATCTCATTGGTTTGCATGGGTTCAATTTGCATTTCTGTGTAGATTAATCTCAGATCTCTATATTTATCTCTAGACTCTCTTTAGTTCCAGTCACTATTAACAGAAAGTCTTTTGGAAATTATGAATTATGTATTCCATAGATATCAATAAACACCCATCAATAATAAGCTCCAAAGACTTCCTATTATTTCTGGAATAAAATATAAATTATTCTTTTGAGCAATTAAAATTCTTGGCAATCTGTCTCTGTCCTTCTCCAGGTACTTTATCCATTTTTCCACTTATGTGGTCCAGTCCTATTGGTCTTCTTTCTAATTCTCATATATGATATTCCATCTCTAATTTGATTTTCTTCATACTGTCCATCCACTAGAACTAAAATACTCTCTCCTTTCCTCTTTCTTTTTTGAAAATAATCTTGTTCATGCATATATAAGTATGTGTATGATGTATGTATATATGCATGTATATATGTATGCATATGTGTATGTCTCTCTGAAGTAGAAAACAAAGGAATGGAAAGAATGATTTTATTTTTGTGCTTATGCCTTCAGGGTCTAGCAGAGCATATGGCACAGAATACTTAATAATTTTTGTTTAATATATCTTTCCTTAATTGCTGACCAATTTCTTAAATGAGGACCATTCCCTCAAGTGGCCTTTTTGGCATGTCTAGTTTGCATAACATAGAACCCATCTTGTCTCTTACCCCTTGGAAATAGCCTCCTGTGATTGTTGTTGTTGTTCATTCAGTCATATATAGTCCTTGTGATCCCATGCAACATAGAAAATGAGATCTATTGCCCTCCACTATCTATCAAAGTCTGTCCAAGTTCATGGTCATTGTTTTTCTGATACTATCTATCTCATCTTCTGTCTTTTCCTTTTGCATTCTGTATTTCCCAACATCAAGGTCTTTTCCAATGAGTCCCAAAATGTCATTATGTGGCCAAAATATTTAAGTTTCAACTAAAGTATTTGACTTTCCAGTAAATGGCCTAGAAAAATTTCTTTAAATATTGAATGATTTGTTCTACTTGTTGTCCAAGGAACTCTCAAAAGTCTTCTATAAGGGGGAAGCTAGGTGGCACAGTGGATAGCCCTAAAGACAGGAGATCTTGAGTTCAAATCTGGTCTTACCAGACACTTAACACTTCCTAGCTGTGTGATCCTGGACAAGTCACTTATCCCCAATTGCCTCAGGAAAAAAAAAATGTGTCTCCACAATTTAAAAGCATTGAGTCTGTACTCTCAGCTTTCCATATTTAAGTCTAACTCCCAGAGCCATACATTGCTGGAAAAACCATTATTTTGCCTCTATGGACCATTCTCAGTAAAATGATGTCTCTGATTTTTAGTATGCTATCCAGATTTGCAATAGCTTTTTTTTTTCAAGGAGAAAGTATTTTAATTTAATAACTACAGTCACCATCTTCAGTAATCTTCGAGCCCAAGAATATAAAATCTGACACTGCTTCCATTTCTTCTTCCTCTGTTTGTCAGAAAGTGATAGGACCAGTTGCCCCAATATTTTTTGATGCTAAACTTCAAGCCTGATTTTACACTTTCCTCTTTTACCCTCATCTAAAGACTTAACTCCTCTTTTTTTCTGCCATAAAAATGGTGTTATCTGCATAACTGAGATCATTTATATTTCTTCCTGTAACTTTAATTCTGATTTTTCATTTATGTAGACTAAAGTTTCACAAAATGCATTTGCATATAAATTAAATAAATAAGATGACAATATTATAGCCTTGTTACACTTTTTTTCTTAAATTAATTCATAATTCCGTATAAAATTCTAACTACATTTTGTCCTGCATATAAATTCCTCAGGAGACAAGTATCTTTCAGAACTTGCCACATTTTGTTGTGTTTCACACAGTTAAAACCTTTAGTATATTCAATGAAAGAGAAGTGGATATTTTTCTGAAATTTTGATGTTTGCTTCTGCCTCTGCCAGCCTTCTCTTAGCTCTTGGTTCACATATTGTTGAAGCCTGTATGTAATGAGGACAATTGTTTGATTGGACATTCCTTGGCATTGTCCTTTTTAGGATTAACATGTAAAGGATTGCATGTGATCTTTTCTAATACAATGACCACTCTTAAAGTTTTCCAAATTTGCTGGCATATTTAATACATCAACTTAATAGCATAATATTTTAGGATTTCATCACTCAGATGGAATTTCATCACCTCTATTAGTTTTATTGTTAGCAGTACTTTCTAAGGCCCACTTGACTTTACTCTGCAGGATGTGTTGTTCTCGATCAGTAACCATACCATGATGGTAATTCATGTTAAGATCTCTTGTATAATTATTTTGTATATCCTTGCGACCTCTTATTAATCTCTTCTGCTTCTTTTAATCATTATCATTTCTTCTTTTATAACACCCATTTTTGTATCAAACTTTCCCTTGATATCTTGTCTTTCACATCCTATTGTTTTATTCTATTTCTTTGCATTGCTCATTTCAGAAAATTTTCTTATCTCTCTTTGCTATTTTCTGAAATTCCTCACTTAATTGGTTATATCTCTCTTCCACTCTTCTGACTTTCATTTTCCTCCTTTCCTAAGCTATTTTGAAGTCTCATCAGATAACCATATTGATTTCTTGCTCTTCTATTTGTTTTGAATTGTTTTGATGCTGCCTTCTGTAAAATATTGAAAATTTCTGTCCATAATTATTCAGACACTCTATCTACTAGATCTAATTCTTTAAATACACTTATCATATAGATTTCATATAAATAATAGATGTTTTAGGTCATATCTATATAATCTAATGATGTTCCATATGTTTTTAAAAAATGTAAATAAGAATTTTGATATAAGAAGCTTTTAATCTAAATAGTATTGTTCATTGGATTTTTTTTTTCCATTTCACCAATTCCATTTTTCAAGGATTTGGTCTCTTTTTCTATTTTGCCACATTTATTTTTTAAGAAGTGACTTTCTTCAGTATATTTTTTTCTATTTCACCAAATGTATTTTTAAGCAGTTGTTTTCTTCAGATAATTTCTGTGTTCCCTTTTCCAAACTCTCCGAAAAAGCTCCCATTTCTTTTTCCCATTTTTCTTTTGTCTTTTAAGATACTTCTTGAATTCTTCCAAGAGAGTCTTTTGAGTTGGAGACAAGTTCATATACACCTTTTAGGCTTTATCTGAAGGCATTTTGCCTTTAGTGTCCTTGGGGTTTGAGGTCTGTTCTTCCTTGTCTCCATAAAAGCTATTTATGGTCAGAGCTCTTTTTGCTTTTTTTTTTTTTTCCTTCTAATTTTTAAATGTTCAGATCTGCTCTTAGCGCATAGGAAAGATTGTCTGGAGACTCCTCTTACACTGCTTTGGGGCTGGTAATGCTGGCTTCCTCCCATGCTAAGTGGCCCTGGCCAAGACCACCTGAGGGGAGGGGGGTCAGAAGATCACTACTTGCCTTTTGTAATTGGATTGATAGTCTTATAGTCCCTAGATTGATCCACTGGCTTCTGAACCAGGACAGAATAACCAGTACTGCTGTATTTTGGTTAAGAGTCTCCCATTAGATTTCCCTACTGCATGGAGGCCTCTCCACCCTGGGCCTCCCTGTAGAGAGAATCACCAGAAGGGTTGCCCCCTTGCTAAATTGAGACAGAACTTTCCTGAAGTCCTTCCATAATATCTTCTGTTGGAAATTGGTTACACTCCAAATATTTGTGGATTCTGTTACTCCAAAACACTTTCAGAGGCTTGATATCTAGTGTTGACTCTGAGGGAAGCCAGGAAGAACTCAGGCAAAGTCCTGTCTGCTTTTCAACATCTTGGCTCCACAACTTTACCAATTTTAAAGGAATTGGCAGACAATCAGAGGGGACTTCTCCCATCAATGAGGAATGGACCATGGCATACTCTGCTTGGTAAAGTGGACATGTTTAGAAGACTCCGTAAGGGATTCTCTATGTTAGAACTGGGCATACTTTTTATTATTATTATTATTAAAACTTTTTATTTGCATAACATATGTATGGGTAATTCTTCAACATTAACCCTTACAAAGCTTTCTGTTGCAATTTTCCCCCCCTACTCCCTACTCCTCGCCTAGATGACAGGATATCCACTACATGTTAATTATGTTAAAATACTTGACCAATCAAATATATGTATACATATTTCCACACTTACCATTTTTGTGCAAGAGAAATCGTATCTACAAGAAAGACATATCAGAGAAAGGAAACACAATGCAAACAAATATCAATAGAGAACATGAAAATGTTATGTTGTGGTCCACATTTCACATCCCTCTCTCTGGGTGTATATGGCTTTCTTCAGTGAACAATTGGAAGTGGTTTGAAACATTTCATTGTTGAAGAGAGCCATGTCCATCAGAACTGATCGTAATAGAGTATTGTTGTTGCCATGTATAGTATAATGTTCTCCTGGTTCTGCGGATTTCACTCAGCATCAGTTCATCCAAGTCTCTCCAGGCCTCTCTGAAATCATCCTGCTGGTCGTTTCTTACAGAACAATAATATTCCATAACATTCATATACCATAATTTATTCAGCCATTCTCCAATTGATGGGCATCCATTCAGTTTCCAGTTTCTAGCCACTACAAAAAGGGCTGCCACAAACATTCTTGCACACGTGGGGCCCTTTCCTTCCTTTATGATTTCTTTGGGATATAAGCCCAGTAGAAATGTTGCTGGGTCAAAGGGTATGCACAATTTGATAACTTTTTGAGCATAGCTCCAAATTGCTCTCCACAATGGCTGGATCCGAACAGTTCCACCAACAATGTATTAGTCTTCCAGCTTTTCCACATCCCCTCCAACATTCATTGTTATCTTTTCCTATCATTTTAGCCAATCTGACAGGTGTGTAGTGGTACCTCAGAGTTGTCTTATTTTTCATTTCTCTGATCAATAGTGATTTGGAGCAACTTTTCATATGACTAGAAATGGTTTTAATTTCATCCTCTGAAAATTGTCTGTTCATATCCTTTGACCATTTATCATTTGGGGAATGGCTTGAATTCTTATAAATATGAGATAATTTTCTATATATTTTAGAGATGAGACCTTTATCAGAACCCTTAAATGTAAAGATGATTTCCTAATTTATTGCTTCCCTCCTAATCTTGACTGCATTGGTTTTGTTTGTACAAAAACTTTTTAACTTAATATAGTCAAAATTATCTATCTGGTAGAACTGGGCATATCTAAAGAATCCAGTGTTACATTGACAAAAAAAGCAAATGATAAATTTTACTGTTACTGTGGGAAAACAAGCAAATTAATGTCCTGCTACTATAGCTATGAATTGCTATTCATTCTAACTAATTTGATATTACACTTTAAAAGTCATTAAACTATACATAGACCCAGCAATACCCATAATCATATCTATACCTACCCCCCACAAAAAAAAAAAAAACAAAGAATGAAGGTAAAGATCAAACTGCACAAATAAAGTATACTAGATTTTTGTTTGTTTGTTTTTACAAAAACAAAGCAAAAAACCTTGAATCAAAAGGAGTTCCCATCAATTGGGAATATGGTTGAACTAATTATCACACACACACACACACACACACATACGTTGCAAACACACACATATTCAAAGCAGTTAAAATAAAATTTATAACACGCTGCTGTCTTAAACATAAACTAGCTTTCAGTCAATTTCATTCAATGAAATTAAAGCCATATAGGATGACTGGAAAGGAGAAGTCCTTAGATGTTCAAGCTGAATTTATAATGGAGATAAAATTTCTTGTCAAGGTAAATCATGGTCAAACAAAAGCTTCCAAAAATTAATAATTTTGATTAATCTGTTGACCAACCATTAATGTGAAATACCCTCCTAACCTCCTAAAATTAGATGATGTCTCTCTCCTCCTCCTCCTCTCTCTCTCTCTCCCCCTCTGTTTTTCTGTCTCTCTGTCTCTGTCTCTGTCTCTGTCTGTCTGTCTTGGTCTTGGTCTCTCTGTCTCTGTCTCTCTCTCTCTTGCCCTCTGTGTGTGTGTGTGTGTTTCTCCGTCTCTGTCTCTCTGTCACTGTCTTTGTCTTTGTCTCTCTCTCTTTGAAGTGACCACTATGGAAATTATTTTTTCTTACTATAGATTTCTGTTACAAGGGTTTAATTATTTTTTTCTTTTCTCAATAAGAGGGGATGAATGGTTGGTAGAGAAAAGGAGATTTTTGGAGAAAGGAAAAAATAAATGAAGTTCTAAGTTTCCTAGATAATTATTCTACCTGCTGAGAGAGTAAAAATATTACCCACACCCTCTAAAGCCATTATCTGCCTTACCCAGTCTAAATGGAAACTGCCCTAGGCAATCATCACTGCCATATTTTGATAAACCAGTGTCTCAGTTTAAGTCAGCTTCATGGTGTTCAAATTGGATGAAGCTCAGGGAAGTATGCCTTGTACCAGCAGGCCACCACCCTTACCAAACTGAAAATAATTTTTGAGTTTCAGGACTGAAGTCATATATAGGATACTAAAAAGCCCATATTTTGTTCCTTGTTTTATCTGTCTCATGGAGATAAAAATCAAACTTTGGATTTGGTCAATTTAGAAGCAACTATTTATAAATGTTTAGTAAATGGAAAGACAAACTATCTGAATTTCAGTATGTAAAGAAATGTGTGGATTTCTTTTCGTTTTCCAGCAAAAGTTGGGTTGGCAGAACTTTTGTAATATAATGTCATAGAAGGAGTGATAGAAATGGATTCAGAGAACTTGGGCTCAGTTTTTAGCTCTGCCATTGAACTATCTCTGTGATTTATGACATGTCCTTTAATCTTTAATGTGCCTCAATTTTCATCATGTATAAAAATTGATCCTTGATCTAGATATGCTTTGAAGTCCTTATGAAATATAAACCTGCAATCCCAAGATTATTATCCATTGGCTAATAATTGTTAAAAAGCTTCCAGTTAGGAGGTGAAAGAGATTTTATAGCTGGACACTAGATGTCATCTACTGAATCATAGCTACTTGCATCCAGAAAAGACTGGATGCTGACTCAAATGATTATAACTTTAATTTTTAGAATCCCATTAACTGGGATATCCACAAAGGTTTGTAATATCCCTCTGATATGGCAAACTGCCTGAAGCACTGACAGATCAGTGACCAGATTGCCATCACTCTGGAAGAATGCCCAACATTAAGTTCAATAAATGAATGAATGAAAAAGCATTTATTAAACCTCTATTAAATAACAAGCCCTATGAATAGAATTATAAAAGTAAGATAAGCCCTGCTTTCAAGGAGCTCACATTCTAACAGAAGAAAACACATTTTTGTGACATCAGCTACAAGTTATATGGAAAGCTCCAGTTTTCCTTAGAGTATAACAGCAAAACATATGGTGGTCTATTCTTTATTGTCATTTCCATTAATAAGACCCTATATCACATCAAAGTTATTAGTATTGATGCTAAGGTCTTTGATGGCAAGGACTTTGAATTCTGTACTTTTTTTAAACAACTATGGCTTCTGATATTTATTTTAAATGAAAATAACAATTTATCAATGGAGTTAAAGTAAATCTGTATTAAAATAGCTTAATGTTGATTTTCATGTTCCTTTTAATGTGAGGAAGATTGTCTTCATTTTTTCCCTAATATGTAGGTATAATTAGGGTGGTGAAGTAATGATTATCAAATAGTTCCCTCTGCTCAAGAATAGTAAATAGTAAGCCAATTAATTATATTTCTTACTATTAGCATCTTTTGCATATAAAATGTTTTACATACAAGATAAGTTAGAGGATTGTTATTTTTTAAAAATCAAAACAATATAATAAAGTAAGAGAGTGGAATAGAATTTGGAACTCAAAACTTCAAAAAACAACAAAATTTAAAAATTGTTTTTATGTGTAATTGGAGGAAAATAAAATATTACTTAAATTTGTTTTAAATTTAAAAAAAAATTTTAAAGGGCATTTTACCTGAGTATGTATCTCAACCCTGCCAATGACTAGTTGAATGATCTTGAATGTCTGATACTGTTTTTCATCTGAACAGCAAAGGTTTTGAATTAGTTGATTTCCTAGGTCCAATCAAGTTCTAAAATTCTGTTATCCTACAAATTGTGTGTTTTAAAGCTAGAAATCTTCAAGTATCAAATCTTTCTCATGCATTTAAAGAAATAGTTAATATATATAACATATAGTTGATATCCTGCCATCTAGGGGAAGGGTGGGGAGTTGGGGGGGAAAATCTGTAACAGAAAGCTATGTAAGGGTTAATGTTGAAAATTTACCCATACATATGTTTGGCAAATAAAATAAAATTTAATTTTTTTTCTTTTTTATTAAAAGCTTTTTATTTACAAAACATGACTGATTTTTCTACATTGACCTTTACAAAAACTTTTTTTCCCAAGCTTTTCCCCTCCTTCCCCCCACCCCCCACCCCTAGATGACAGGTAATCTAATACATGATAAATAGGATAAATTATATGACAAATCCAATACATGTATACATATCTATACAGTTATCTTACTGCATAAGAAACATCAGATCTAGAAAGAGAAGAAGAAAAAAACAACCTAAGAAGGAAAACAAAATGCAGGGAAATATTCACAGAAAGTGTTAAAATGCTGTGTTGTGCTTCAGACTCAGTTCCCACAGGCCCCTCTCTGGATGTATATGACTATCTTCATCACTGAACTACAGGAACTGCTTTGACTCACATCATTGTTGAAGAGAACCATGTCCATCAAAACTGATCATCGTATAATCTTGTTGCTGTGTATAATGTTCTCCTGGTTCTGCTGATTTCACTCAGCATCAGTTCATGCAAGTCTCTCCAGGCCTCTCTAAAATCATCCTGCTGGTCATTTCTTACAGAACAATAATATTCCATAACATTCATATGCCATAATTTATTCAGCCATTCTCCAATTGATGGGCATCCTTTCAATTTCCAGTTTCTTGCCACTACAAAAAGGGCTGTCACAAACATTTTTGCACATGTGGGTCCCTTTCCCTCCTTTAAGATCTTTTTTGGGATACAGGCCCAGTAGAAACACTGCTGGGTCAAATGGTATGCACAGTTTGATAACTTTTTGAGCATAGTTCCAAATTCCTCTCCAGAATGGTTGGATTCGTTCACAGTTCCACCAACAATGTATCAGTGTCCCAGTTTTCCCACATCCCCTCCAAAAGTTATCATTATCATTTCCTGTCATTTTAGCCAATCTGACACGTGTGTAGTGGTATCTCAGAGTTGTCTTAATTTGCATTTCTCTGATCAATAGTGACTTGGAGCACCTTTTCATGTGACCAGAAATAGTTTCAATTTCTTCGTCTGAAAATTGTCCGTTCATATCTTTTGACCATTTATCCATTGGAGAATGGCTTGAATTCTTATATATTTGAGTCAATTCTTGATATGTTTTAGAAATGAAGCCTTTATCAGAACCTTTGGATGTAAAAATATTTTCCCAGTTTACTGCTACCCTTTTAATCTTGTCTGCATTCATTTTCTTTGTACAAAAACTTTTTAACTTGATATAGTCAAACTTATCTATTTTGTGATTAATGATGACCTCTATTTCTTCTTTGGTCACAAATTCCTTCCCCCTCCACAGGTCTGAGAGGTAAACCATCCTACATTGTTCTAATTTGTTTATAATATCATTCTTTATGCCTAGATCATGAATCCATTTTGACCTTATCTTGGTATATGGTGTTAGGTGTCGGTCAATGCCTAATTTCTTCCATACTAGTTTCCAATTATCCCAGCAGTTTTTGTCAAATAGTGAGTTTTTATCCCAAAAACTGGGGTCTTTGGGTTTATCAAACACTAGATTACTATTGTCATTGAGTATTTTGTCCTGTGAACCTAACCTATTCCACTGATCCACTACTCTTTCTTATCCAGTACCAAATGGTTTTGGTGACCACTGCTTTATACTATAGTTTTAGATCTGGTACAGCTAGGCCACCCTCATTTGCATTTTTTTCAATAATTCCCTTGAAATTCTTGACTTTTTGTTTTTCCAGATGAATTTTGTTGTTATTTTTTTCTAGATAAGTTAAATAATCTCTTGGGAGTTTGATTGGTATAGCACTAAATAGATAGATTAGTTTAGATAGTATTGCCATCTTTATTATATTCGCTCGACCTATCCAAGAGCACTTGATGTTTTTCCAATTGTTTAGATCTGACTTTATTTGTGTGGAGAGTGTTTTGTAGTTTTGCTCATATAGATCCTGACTTTCCCTTGGCAGATATATTCCCAAATATTTTATACTATCGATGGTTATTTTGAAAGGAATTTCTCTTTGTATCTCTTGCTGTTGCATTTTGTTGGTGATGTATAAAAATGCTGATGATTTATGTGGATTTATTTTGTATCCTGCCACTTTGCTAAAGTTGTGGATAAATTCTAATAGTTTTTTAGTTGATTCTCTAGGGTTCTCTAAGTAGACCATCATATCATCTGCAAAGAGTGATAATTTGGTTTCCTCATGACCTACTCTAATTCCTTTAATCTCTTTTTCTTGTCTTATTGCCAAGGCTAGCATTTCTAATACAATATTGAATAGTAATGGTGATAGTGGGCAACCTTGTTTCACCCCTGATCTTATTGGGAATGGTTCCAGTTTATCACCATTACATATGATACTAGCTGATGGTTTTAAATAGATGCTCCTGATTATTTTAAGGAAAAGTCCATTAATTCCTATACTCTCTAATGTTTTTAATAGGAATGGATGTTGGATTTTATCAAATGCTTTTTCTGCATCTATTGAGATTATCATATGTTTTTTTGTTAATTTGTTTATTAATATAGTCAATTATGTTAAAAGTTTTCCTAATATTGAACCATCCCTGCATTCCTGGTATAAATCCTACTTGGTCATACTGTATTATTCTGGGAATGATTTTCTGTAATCTCTTTGCTAATATTTTATTTAAGATTTTTGCATCAATATTCATTAAGGAGATTGGTCTATAATTTTCTTTCTCTGTGTTTATTTTACCTAGTTTAGGTATCAGTACCATGTCTGTATCATAAAAGGAGTTTGGTAGGAGTCCTTCATTCCCTATTTTTTCAAATAGTTTATATAATATTGGAGTTAATTGATCTTTAAATGTTTGGTAGAATTCACATGTAAATCCATCTGGTCCTGGGGATTTTTTCTTAGGGAGTTGATCAATGACTTGTTCTATTTCTTTTTCAAAAATGGGACTATTTAAGTAATTTATATCCTCTTCTGTTAATCTGGGCAATCTATATTTTTGTAGATATTCCTCCATTTCACTTAGGTTATCAAATTTATTGGCATACAGTTGGGCAAAGTAACTCCTGATTATTGCTCTAATTTCCTCTTCATTGGTGGAAAGTTCTCCCTTTTCATTTTTGAGACTAACAATTTGATTTTCCTCTTTCCTTTTTCTAATTAAATTAACTAGAGGTTTATCTATTTGGTTGGTTTTTTCACAAAACCAACTTTTAGTTTTATTTATTTATTCAATAGTTTTTTTTACTTTCAATTTTACTAATCTCTTCTTTTATTTTTAGGATTTCAAGTTTGGTATTTGATTGGGGGTTTTTAATTTGTTCTTTCTCTAGCTTTTTTAGTTGCAAGCCCAATTCATTGATTTTCTCTTTCTCTATTTTATGCATATAAGCATCTAGAGATATAAAATTTCCTCTTATTACCGCTTTGGCTGTATCCCACAAATTTTGGTATGTTGTCTCATTATTGTCATTCTTTTGGATGGAATTAGTAATTGCATCTGTAAGTTGCTCTTTCACCCATTCATTCTTTAGGATAAAATTATTTAATTTCCAATTGGTTTTTGGTCTATTTTCTCCTGGCCTTATATTGCATGTGATTTTTATTCTGTTATGATCTGAAAAAAAATACATTTATTATTTCTGCCTTCCTGCATTTGATTTTGAGGTTTTTGTGTCCTAACACATGGTCAATTTTTGTATAAGTTCCATGTACTGCTGAGAAAAAAGTAAACTCCTTTCTGTCTCCATTTAATTTCCTCCAAATATCTATCATACCTAACTTTTCTAACATTTTATTTACCTCCTTAACTTCTTTCTTATTTATTTTGTGGTTTGATTTATCAAGTTCTGAGAAAGGGAGGTTGAGATCTCCCACTATTATAGTTTTGCTGTCTATTTCTTCTTGCATCTCTCTGAACTTTTCCTCTAGGAATTTCCATGCTATACCACTTGGTGCATATATGTTTAGTATTGATATTGCTTCATTATCTATGGTACCCTTTAGGAAGATATAATTTTCTTCTTTGTCTCTTTTAATTAAGTCTATCTTGGCTTTTACTTGGTCTGAGATCAGGATTGCTACCCCTGCTTTTTTTTTGTTCACTTGAAGCATAATAGATTCTGCTCCAACCTTTTACCTTCACCTTGTATGTATCTCTATGTTTTAGATGTGTTTCTTGTATACAACATATTGTTGGATTCTGGTTCTTAATCCAGTCTGCTATCTGCTTCTGCTTTAAGGGAGAGTTCATTCCATTCACATTCACAGTTAAAATAACTAATTCTGTATTTCCTGCCATCTTATTTACCCTAGCTTATGCTTTTCTCTTTCTTATCCCCTTTCCCTCCTCACTACTATTTTGCTTTTGATAACCACTTCCTTCAAACAATCCTTCCCTTTTAGAGCCCCACCCACCCCTTTTTTCCCCCTTTCCCTCCTGTTTCCTTATAAGTATGTCTATTATTCCCTCAGAGCCAAATCTGATGAGATGGAGATTCTGCATTTGATTTTGAGGTTTTTATGCCCTAACACATGGTCAATTTTTGTATAGGTTCCATGGACTGCTGAGAAAAAAGTAAACTCCCTACTGTCTCCATTCAACTTTCTCCATAGTTCTATCATACCTATCTTTTCTAACAATTGGTTTATCTCCCTAGTTTGTTTCTTGTTAATTTTGTGGTTTGATTTATCTAATTCTGAGAGAGCAAGGTTGAGATCCCCCACTAGTATCGTTTGGCTGTCTATTTCTTCTTGCATCTCTCTTAATTTCTCCCCTAGGAATTTGGATGCTATTGCACTTGGTGCATATATATATTTAGTATTGATATTGCTACATTATCTATGGTACCCTTTAATAAAATATAGTTTCCTTCCTTATCTCTTTTGATTAGATCTATCTTGGCTTTTACTTGATCTGAGATAAGGATTTCTACCCCTGCTTGTTTTGTTCACCTGAAGCATAATAGGTCCTGCTCCAGCCTTTTACCTTCATCCTATATGTGTCACTATGTTTTAGATGTGTTTCTTGTAGACAACATATTGTGGGATTCTGGTTTTTAATCCAGTCTGAAATCCGCTTCTGCTTTATGGGAGAGTTCATCCCATTCACAGTTAGAATAACTAATTCTTTATTTCCTGCCATCTTATTTACCCAAGTTATGTTTTCCCCTTTCTTTTCCCCTTTCTCCCTTCCCCCCTCCTCAGTACTTTGCTTTTGATGCCCTCTCCCTCAAACAATACTCCACCCTTTAGATCCCCTCCCCCTGTTTTTACTCCCTTCCCCTGATTCTTCTATTTTCCCTTTTATTAGTTTGTCCCTTACTTTTCCTCCTTTCCCTCCCACTTCCCTCTAGCAACAGACAAGTTTCTATGTGAAATCAAATGTCTGATATACACTTTTAGAGCCCAACCTGATGAGAGTAAGATTTACACAATGCTCATCTCCCTCCCCTCTTTCTCTCAATTATATTAGGTTTTCTTTGCCTCTTCAAGTGATTTTACCTTGTTTTTACCTCCTTTTTTTTAGATCTTATTTTACCACTTTTTCCCTCTTTTCCCCAGTATGACAACCTTTCCCCCTCTAGTTCTCTTTTTCATATTATCAAAGTAATATCTAGTTTATTATAGCCCCAAACTTTAAGTATCCCCCTAGTAAAAATAAAGTTCTCAAGAGTCCTTTCCTTTTTACCTTTTTATGCATCT